>JANHZU010007872.1:9954-26848 GCA_032468055.1 Acrochordus granulatus | reverse complement strand
TTTTCCATGATCCAGCGAATGTTGGCAATTTGATCTCTTGTTTCTCTGCCTCTTCAAAACTTCTGGTAGATCTCAGTTCGCATACTGCTGAAGCCTAGCTTGTAGTATTCTGAGCATCACCTTGCTAGCGTGTGAAATGAGTTCAATTGTATGGTAGTTTGAATATTCTTTGGCATTGCCCTTCTTTGGGATTGGAATGTAAACTAATTTGGGATTGGAATGTAAACTAACCTTTTCCAATCCTTTGGCCACTTTTGAGTTTTCCAAATTTGCTGGCATATTGAGTGCAACACTTTCACAACATCATCTTTTAGGATTTTAAATAGTTCAGCTGGAATACCATCACCTCTGCTGACTTTGATGTTAGTAATGTTTCCCAAGCCCATTTGACTTTATATTCCAGAATGTCCGGCTCTAGGTAAGCAACCACATCATCATGGTTCTCAGGGACATTTAGATCTTTCTTGTATAGATCTGTGTTTTCTTGCCACCACTTCTTAATCTCTTTTGCTTCTGTAGGTCCCTATCATTTTGTCTTTTATCATGCCCATCTTTGCAGGAAATGTTCCCTTGATATTTCCAATTTTCTTGAAGAGATCTCTAGTCTTTCCCAGTCTATTATTTTCCTCTATTTCTTTGCATGTGCATTTAAGAAGGCCTTATCTCTCCTCGCTATTCTCTGGAAATCTGCACTCGGGTATTTCTTTCCCTTTCTCCCTTGCCTTTTGCTTTCCTTTCCTCAGCTATGTGTAAAGCCTCATCAGATGGCCACTTTGCTTTCTTGCATTTATTTTTTTTTGGAATGGTTTAGTAGCTACCTCCTGTACAATGTTATGCACTTCCATCCATAGTTCTTCAGGCTCTGTCTACCAGATATAATCCCTTAAATCTCCATTGTATATTCATAGGGGATATGATTGAGGTCATACCTGAATGGCCTGGTTTTCCCTACTTTCTTCACTTGTAAGTCTGAATTTTGCGATAAGAAGTTCATGATCTGAACCACAGTCAGCTTCAGTCTTGTTTTTACTGACTGTATAGAGCTTCTCCATCTTTGGCTGCAAAAAATATAATCAGACCTTCTGGTGATGTGCATGTGTAGAGTCACCTCTTGGGTTGTTGGAAAAGAGTGTTTGCTATGACCAGCATTTTCCCTTGACAAAACTCTGTTAACCTTTACTTGCTTCATTTTGTACTCCAAGGCCAACAAACTTGCCTATTATTCCAGTTACATTTTGACTTCCTAGTTTAGCATTCCAATCCCCTATGATGAAAAGGACATCTTTTTTTGGTGTGAGTTGTAGAAGATATTGTAGGCCTTTATAGAACCAGTCAACTTCAGCCTCTTGAGCATCATGATTGGGGCATAGACTTGGATTATTGTGATGTTGAATGGCTTGCCTTGGATTTAAACCAAGATCATTCTGTTAAGTTTTTGAGATTGTATCCTAGTACTGCTTTTCTCACTCTTTTATTCACTTAGAGAGCTACCCCATTTCTTCTAAGGGATTCTTGTCAACAGTAGTAGATATAGTGGTTATCTGAATTAAATTTGCCCATTCCTGTCCATTTTAGTTCACTAATTCCCAAGATGTCTATGTTCAATCTTGCCATCTCATGTTTGACTATATTCGGCTTACCTTGATTTATAGATCTTACATTCCAGGTTCCTATGCAATATTGTTCTTTACAGCACTGAACATTACTTTCACCTCCAGATAAATCCACAGCTGAGCATCCTTTTGTCTTTGGCCCAGCCACTTCGCTCTTTCCGGAGCTACTTGTAACTGCCTTCCACTCTTCCCAAGTTGCACATTGAACACCTCCCGACCTGAAGGGCTCATCTTCTGGTATCATATCATTTAGCCTTTTGATACTGTCCATGGGGTTTACTTGGCAAGGATGCTGGAGTGGGTTCCCATTTCCCTCTCCAGTTGATACATTTTGTTAGAACTCTCCACTCTGACCTGTTTGTCTTGGGTCGCCCTGCACACCATAGCTCACAGCTTCATTACGCAAACCCCCTCTCCATGACAACGCAGTGATCCATGAAGGGATCACTGCACATTGATCCAGGAATCACATCCACATTGATTGAGAATATTTAAATCATCCACTGTAATTCACTGTGAGAGATTCAAGATGAAGAGAAAGAAGTGCTGCTCCTCTGTAGTGCTAGTAGAAGAATGCACAGCTACTTGGATCTACTAGAGTTTGAAGCATCAGAGCCTCTGAATGTCAGTTGCTGGAGAGATGGGCTGGAGGCCAATTGTTCCCCTGGCATTGCTCATGGAGCTCCTGGAGTTTGGTCAGAGTGGAACCAAGTCACTGGCCAGGTGGCTTTGGTCAGTCTAGTAGGAGGACTTGCCTTACACTTTCCTTGGCCACCATGGACATTGGAAAAGCAGCAGAGCCTGAACTGCCTTCTCCCTTCCAGAATCTGCTCTCAGCTTGTCACTTGAAGTGCATAAGCTGGTGTATTCAACTTCTGACTGTGGAGGGGCCTAACTGGCATTTTATCCACAAATAACAAACCCACTTTTCTCCACAGATTTGATTGCTCAAGACTTCCCAGTGTAGTTCATGTTTTTTTTTTCTTTCTAATTTTCATAGACTGGGAAGTCCATAAACCTGGCCCGGTCTAGATGAAGTAGTGAAATCTGTCTCCTGGACTCTTCAGAGATGTTGAAGGTGAAACTATAGGCAATTCGTACCTTCAGTTCTGTAATATTTGAGCAAGTGAAGCTAACCTTGCAGAGCCTCAGCTGATCCCTCTTTGACTCACAAGGAATCTGCTCTAATGCTGATTTGGCCTTGCTTAGCATGGAGGAAGGAAGTCAGTTCTTCCAGTTTCCGTGGAGGAGATAGCCAGATATTTTCAAGGAAAACACAGGGGAAGTTTGCCTCTGTAGGAATTCACTCTTTCTGTTCTGCTTTCTCAGCCCCTTCCTTGGAAACCAAATCAAACCACTCTTTTATGTGGAAGGTTTTCAGCTGATTGTTCTTCAGATATAAGTGTGCTTAAATCTGAGCTATTTGAGAGCCCAGCTGCTTTTCCCTGGCCTTTCTGCAAGCCCAGAATATACCTTTGACCTTCTGGATTTATGACTGCTTTTCCCTTGGATATTTTCGCTCTAGTTATGGGTTCAAATCCAGATGGCTTGTACAAGGTCAGCATGGTGACCTATGTGGGCATGTAATCATGAGATTACCTGCTGTAAGATCATGCTTTAATGTGGATTTAAGGGGAACTGAATCCAGGCATTAAGCAAAGACTATATTTAGACCTTGATGGTAATGTATATTGTGAGTTAGTTGAACTTGGTTAGAGAGATCAGATAAATTTTAAGGAGAGGACACTAAGGCTGGTCTTTAAAGCTGAGCAGATTTCTTGGAATATAATCTTGCAAAGGCACCCCCCCACCCCAGAAAAGCAGGTGGACAAGCAGAGCACCCTGCCTTTTAAGCCAAACTCTTGGGCACCTTGTTTTGCCATATCCCCATGGCTTCTAAGAATCTGTTGAGATAGCTGCAACAGCAAGAGCTTTATGTGTCCTCATATGATTTCTGAGTAGGCACCTGTGACTTTTGCTTACTTTATTTTGGTAGACAGAGCAAGAAAATATCTCCACAGCCACCAAAAGACCTTTTCTTTTCCTGCTCCTGATTCTGCATGGCTGGCTGGGGATTCACACAGTACAGAAATAGATCCCTGACTTCTCTTCCACATATCTTGCTTGTTTCAGTCTCTTTAATGAGTTGGAAGCTTCTGACTTTGTAGCCTCTGATATACTTCATCCAGCCAAGCTTCTCCTTGAGTCACCTATTCCTCTCTATGTTCTTTCTTATACATAGGATGTGAATGGAGTAGATGAAGGGTTAATGGCATCACCAGAGCAGGAGAGGCCTGAAGGATGCCGGTCAGGATGCTAACATTCAGAGCCCCTTGGAGTCTTCCAGGGAGGAACCCTCTTGAACAGTGTGACTTTCCCAAATTCAGTGGGTGGGCTTCTTTGTCCCAATCTTTTAGGTCCCCAAAATCCCTTTGGTAGATGTTTCATCACTTTGTGTTGGTCTTGGCAGACTTGCAATGCAGCATCATCAGATCTTGCCCTTTACAAAAGGTAATTGAGAAAGGAGCTGCAGGTGTCCAGTGCTTTATGTGCTGTTATACTGAACAGCTGAAAATCTACTTTATTTGTTGTGGATTCTGGATTCAGTCGGGCACTTTCAAATAAGCCTGGTGAAGACCTTTCTAAGATATTGAGGAGCAGCTCACAATTTGAGCCCTGAAGTTGCAAGCCTTTTCCTGGTGGGATCACAGCCAGGATAATTTTAGTACCATCCTTCTCTTGTCTTGCGTTGAAACGGTAACATTTGGCACCTTTGTCATAAGATTCTGGCAGATTGGCAATGTTCCTTTGGCTCTTCATTCATGTATCCCACCTGAGAAAGGTTTGGACGAGCTTTTCCATTACAAAGCAGACACCAGTGTTCCAGAAGAGAGACGCTAATGAGCTTTTCTCTGGAAGCTTCCTGTCTTCCAAAGCAAGTTTTGTCCATCATGGCAGAAAATTTGAAACCTGCATTGCAGTTTTCAGTCACTCTGACTGATATGCTAGCCCACAAAAATTTATCCAGCCACCATGTTGCAAACCAAACAAAATGTCCTGTCTTCAGAGGTCCTGACTGGTGTGCGGGAAAGCAAGCCAGCAAGCATTTGGCACTGGAAGTGGGAGGCAGGAGAGAATATCTCAGTCTTTTTGGGATTTCCTGTGCTCAATAGCATTTGCTTTTAAAGGCCATAGATGTGACTTGCTGGCATAAATTGGTCTGCCTTCCTGCTGCCTGCCTTAGTGGCCTCATTTTAGAAGGATCTCTCTGGAGCAGATAAAATTAGACAATATTTTTGCAAGTTTCCGCTGTTAGAAAGATGCTACTTAGCTGGGAGATGGGTGGGTTTTGTGCTTGTATGACCTCTTTGGCTGCTTTTTCATGTCAAAGCAGCCTTGAACCTATTTCAGGGATTAGAGAAAAGCTTCTGCCTGACTTGGTCCAGATGCTCTCGGAAATGGGAATGAAGACATAGCTCACAATGAAGGGTTAGTAACTAGGGAAGCTTGAAAAGGCATCAGCTTAGAAGATTGTGAGTGGGGTGCTGCTGAAAAGGCCTCTCTGTGTGGGAATCCATGGGCAAATTGCACAGGGTCAAATCAATATTTATTACACTCATAGAACAGCATTTTGTGTTATCTGTTCCACAGAAAAGAAATTATTGCAGGATGTGTTTGGCAAGGGAGGGGGAGATCATAATGCACAAATGGATAGCAGTGGACTTTGATTTGTAATGAAGTTGAAAGCTCCAGAGTCTGAAAGGTGTTCTGAACCAAATTCTGATTTTTCAGGCTCAGGTTTCCTAGAAAAGTTGATATACAATTGCTGTCTATTTCAAAATCTGTTTACATGAGTGCTCCAGAAGCACTGCAGCTGTTTGAGGAGGTGCATTGATGAGCGAACCACTTCCGATCAAATGCTCTTGGCAGAACCTCCTATTGTGAAATTGCACTGGGAGTGCAAAGGTTTGCATGTTTAGCTGCCAAGTCATTGCTGATCCAGGCAATTGAGTGAGTTGGCTCTTTAAAAGGAATTTATTGACTTAACAGCTAAGCAGCTTTACAATGGGGGTCTGGAACCCACTCCGGCTGAGAGGAGCACTTCCACGGGGAAGGAGCCACATCAGCTCCTGAAATTCCCTTTGGGAATTGGGGAATTTGTTTGACCCTATTTCTGGAATCAGCCTGCCTTTCCTAGAAACAGAACATCCTCAGAAATGCTTCCTTTTTCCAGAGGGAACAGGACATTGTTCTTGATACTCTTTTAGTCTGGGCTGAAGGACTGGTGCTGGATAGTTCTGGTGCTGGATAGCTGTTTTGATTTCTGAGGTGGGCTCTTTGCATGGGTGCCAGGAGGCAGGATGTGTCAAGAAGATAAAAGGTGAGAAGAGCCATATCCAAAACTACCAAGTGGACATGTGACTGTGTCTGGCTTGCATGGCTACTACAGCCTCTTTGTGGCCTCCTTGCTGGACTTCATTCTAGAGTGACTGGGACTTTTTCTGCTGTATTCTGGGGCTTCTCTGTCTCCTGCACTGTAAATCCATCCAGTGTCAGTTGTGTGGCCTTTTGCTGGGAACCTCATCCTGGCCTGCAAGCCACAGCCCTAGATGTGGGGCATCGGGGAGTGGTAGAGAATGGCTCTGGGGAGAGGACTTGCTTTCAACCTGCTTGCTAGTCTGTATGGGATGCCATTTGCTAGGGAATTGAATCCCCATTTGCAGTCACATCTTGCTGGGGCAGTGGCTACCCAAAGGGAAAAGATCTTGAATGTATTGTTTGGAGCCCTTCTCACTGATCCTATGGACTCACATCTCCATCCTTCTGCCCTTTTCCAATCTTGAAAGGAGAATAACTTGTATGATTGAAATGCATTGATAGTGCTCCCAATTGCAGGCAACTTTTGCTTATTTATACCTCGTAAATGGCCCAGACAACATCCACCCTTCCAGCTATGATGAAATAGT
Source organism: Acrochordus granulatus (assembly GCA_032468055.1). Lineage (NCBI taxonomy): Eukaryota > Metazoa > Chordata > Lepidosauria > Squamata > Acrochordidae > Acrochordus > Acrochordus granulatus. Next base: position 20,268 of record JANHZU010007872.1, on the reverse strand, counting down.
TATTTCCTGTGAGACTTCTCCTCTCTTCTGCCACCTTCTATATCTGAAATTCTTTCTGCAAGTAGAGCCACAGCTGGAGTATTTTGGCTAAGGGGGTTGCTGACCTGGTGTCCAGCCAGGCCTGGAGAAGTGGACACCGCAGCTGGTTGATTTGTGTTCTCTTGTAATGCGCATTATAGGGAGCCCCTATGTGGGAGCTCTCCCTCCCACTTCTTGCTCCCTCTGCTCCACATTGCACCTTGGGTCTGCAGATCACCATGTGGGGGCAGCCTTGCATAGCCTTTCGCCTTGGCACACATCACAGGTATTTCCAAAAAGGAGGGAGGAAATGTCTCCTGCTGTATGTTCAAGAGAACTAGAGCTGGAGGATGAGCAAGTTTGACTTTCCAGCCTGCTCACATACCTGCCTTATGTTTCTTGCTGCTTGGTGCAGCTTTTCAGTTCTCGTCAATGAGGAAACTTTTTGGGAGGTGCCTCGTTTGGTCTCCATGGCCTTAGATAAACTTTCCCCAAGATACTATTAATATTCTCATTAATCCAGGTCATGATAAGTAGTAAAAATTGCCAAAAAAATTTTTTTTTTGCAAAGTTCCATAAAAGGCAACTGGACATTAATTACAAGACGTAAACCGTTTTAAGGAACTTTGCAAATTTTTGCAATTTTTACTACTTTCCTCAAGATACTTCCTGATACTTCCCACATGCATTTTTAAATGCCTCCCAAACATGGAAGTATCAGGACTGGACTTTCTCCCTTGTGGAAGAGCTCCCCTCTCACCTGGGCGTACTATTACTGCAACTGATGAATGGGAGGGAGGGGAGCTTTTGATGGAGGTGTCTTGTGTTATATCTTGGAAATTCTTCCCTTGCAGTCATTTGGCAAGTTGAGAAAAAGGGCCAAAGAGCTGTGTAGTTCAAAATGTGCTGATAAAATTGCCTTCCTCAGGCTTAAATACTGTACTTCAAATCCCTGTCCTGGATGCATTGTATAATTCTGGGTATCTTTCTTCCTTTTGGAAAGAACAAATCAGATTAATGCCATGGGAGAAGGTACTGTTATGAGGGGAAGGGAAGGGAAAATAAGGATGCCACGCCTCAAACTGGATGCAGCAGAACTGGAGAAGGGGGAGGGGTGAGCAGTTTTCTCTCTGAAGAAAAGTTGTGACATTGGAGGATGTTTAGTCAAGAAAAAAGGTGAATGAGATGGGATGTGATGGAGGTGTACAAAAGTGTGCATAAAAGTAGACAAGGAGAAGCTACTTTCCCCTTCCCAAAAAAATGGAATATGGTCATCCAATGAAACTGAACATTGGAAGAATCAAGATAGATGACAGATGTTTTGTTTGTCCTGCAACATGTGATTCAGTTTGGCTACTAACTTAGCTAGCTTCAAAGAAGGGTCGCACCAATTCATGGAAGTCCTGGGGATCAGTTGCTCTTAGCCTTGCTGGCTGGGGATTCCCTTTAAAGGCCTGCAGAGAGACTTGTGGGCTTCCTGTGGCTATTGAAGGGCCACTGTGAAAACTGGCTGCTGGTGAGATGGGTCTGGGTTCCAATCCAGCAGGGCACAGCTTGTGTTCTTGCGAGCTGTCAAGGTGCATGTCTTGGCAGGGTTGCCTCAGCAGTAGTGACCTCTGTTTTCCCCTTGCAGGTCTGGTGTCCTCTGGCCATGAATAATACAGGTTTCCGGCATGGCAGTTTCCAGGGCAGCAGCAGTGATGAAGACATGGTGGAGGTTGCAGGGGGAATGTTGGATTTCTCCATGGCGGATGATGTCCCTCCGCTGGACAGAGAGATGGTGGAAGGTAACCTGTAGTCAGCTGGCAATGCCCCCTTTCCATCTCCATCAGGGTCTGTGCAGCTCCCTAGATTCAGTCAAGTCATGGCTGCTGTCTGGAGCAGAGGGGAGACTGGCTGTCAGCAGCTGGAAGCCTTTGTGGGCCCATTTCGAATGCTGACCCCGTGGAGCAGAGCCTGAGGAGGAAGGCAGAAGTTGAAGCCCTATGCAGCTTCAGCCTGGGAAGTTGCCCATGCACCTGCCTGGAGGGCTGTCACGCGTAGGAGGGAGCAGGGAGTTTGGGGTCAGATACAATCCCCATGGTCCCAGTTGCAAGGGTAGTAGACCAAGGGCTGTCAGCAGCCAAAACTTAATTTAACAACCTGCAATGGAGGGGATTTTGGTCTTGCCTCCTAGATGAGTTCAGGCAGGGGCTGAAGAGTTTTTCTGCAGCCATTTTATTGGCCCCCCCCTTTCTCTCCTCCTGAAACTGCTTAAAGATTAGCTCAGCACTGTCACCTCATCAAACACCTTGATCTCCTGGGATTTTGCATTCCAGTCCTATGGTGACAGGAAAGAAAATGAGGTGGCATCTCCCAATCCCCTGCAGGTTTCTCCTCTTACAATGGAGGTGGGATGAATGGGGTGAGGCAGGTGATGGACTTCCTGCAGGAGCCTCTCCCTGGTGTGGGGACTTACGAAGACTTCAACACCATTGACTGGGTGCGCGAGAAGTCTCGTGACCGTGACAGGCACCGAGAGGTCAGTTGGGCTTCCTCCTGGGTGGGCCTGTGGCCAGTGGGAGGGCCATGGCCACATGGATGAGGAAGGGGCTTCCTATGAAGGTCTGGTTTCCGTATTTTGAATCTCAGAATGAGAGCTGCTGGGGAAAGGTGGTTCTCTCTCTGGCAGTGACCATAAGCGCTTAAAAGGCCCAGCGTATGGTCTATATTCAAGGGATGTGCAGGCATGGATGGATGGAGGGAGAAGACCGCCACCCAGTCCGCCCTGCATTGTGCATAGGAAGAATGTGGCCTGCTTACTGGCTGCATGACCCCTTGGGGAGAGACCTTTCTGCAGTCCCAGGCACAGGGGCTCTGTGGAGCTCCTTGCAGTGTGGGGATGGTGGGGAAGCCTGCCTCTAAATGCCTCCCCCCTTCCCAGATCGCCAATAAAAGCAAGGAGTCCACATGGGCCTTGATGCACAGTGTCAGCGACGCTTTCTCAGGATGGCTGTTGATGTTGCTCATCGGCTTGTGGGCAGGTGAGGGGCTGGAGCTGCTGGGCAGAGTAGGGGGCTTAGTCAAGCCCCTCTCCCTTCCATTATGACCTTCCTGCTTCCCATCGCAGGAGCTCTGGCTGGCCTGATTGATATCACCGCCCACTGGATGACGGACCTGAAGGAGGGGGTCTGCCTGAACGGCTTCTGGTACAACCATGAGCACTGCTGCTGGAACTCGCCAGAAACGACCTTCCAGGACAGGGACAAGTGCCCAGAATGGAGGACCTGGGCGCAGCTGCTGACTGGCAGAGAGGAAGGGGTGTGCCTCTGGGTCTGGCTTCTTGGGGCGGGTGGGGTGGGTGGTCTGTTGTGCAAAGTAGCAAGCCAGCCCTTCAGGTTAGTCCAGCAACTCACGGCCACCCTCTGGCTTCTCACCATTCCAGGGAGCCCTCAGCTATGTCCTCAACTATTTTCTGTACATCCTTTGGGCATTGCTCTTCTCCTTCCTGGCTGTATTGCTTGTCCGGGGCTTTGCTCCATATGCCTGTGGCTCAGGGATCCCGGAGGTGAGTCCGCTCTTGGCTTCCCTGTGAGGAAGGGCCTGCTTGAACTGTGGAGCCACAGCAGGGCTGGGAACTTGACCCTTCTGGGGCTCCTGCCTTCTTTCACCCACCCCTCTGCCTGTGCTGCCCCAAGTGATGTCCCTCCCTCCCAAGCCTGTGCTGCTCTCCCAAGTGAGAGCATCACCAAGGGAAATTGGTGGGTCCCCTGGCTGAAGACTTCACCTGCCTGCTGGGCTGAGCCCCCCACAGAAGCTTCTGATTGCCTTCCAGATCAAAACCATTCTCAGTGGCTTCATCATCCGTGGCTACCTGGGCAAGTGGACGCTGCTCATCAAGACTGTCACCCTGGTGCTGGCCGTTTCATCAGGCCTGAGCCTGGGGAAGGAGGGTCCCCTGGTCCATGTCGCCTGCTGCTGTGGCAACATCCTTTGCCACCTCTTCACCAAGTATAGGAAGAATGAAGCCAAGCGCCGAGAAGTAAGGTCTGGGGCGGGCTTGCAGTTTGGCATAGGCTGGCATGGGAACTGAGCCTGGGGAGGCTGGAACAGCCAGGAGCTGGCTGCACTGTCCTCCAAGGCTGCTGAGAAAGCTGAGATGTGGAGAGGAATTGGGTAGCTGTTCTTCATCTGCTTTGCCCAAGGGGCACTGCTGACAGCTCTCCTCCATCCAGGTGTTATCAGCTGCTGCAGCTGCTGGTGTGTCGGTGGCCTTTGGTGCTCCCATTGGAGGCGTTCTGTTCAGTCTAGAAGAGGTAGAGAAACCTTGGGTCCTGCTCTGACTTGCAGCCCTGCTTGGGCTGCGAGGGAGCAGGACCAGGCAGCTGAGTCCGCCCCTTCTCTCTGCCTTGATGCAGGTGAGCTACTACTTTCCTCTCAAGACCCTCTGGCGCTCCTTCTTCGCTGCGCTGGTGGCAGCCTTCACCTTGCGCTCCATCAACCCTTTTGGAAACAGCCGCCTGGTGCTTTTCTATGTGGAGTTCCACAGCCCCTGGCACCTGCTGGAGCTGGCGCCTTTCATCTTGCTGGGCATCTTTGGGGGACTCTGGGGGGCCTTTTTTATCCGCAGTAACATTGCCTGGTGCAGGCGGCGCAAGACCACCAGACTGGGCCGATACCCAGTGCTGGAAGTGGTGGTGATCACTGCCCTCACTGCCCTGCTGGCCTTCCCCAATGAATATACCCGCATGAGCACCAGTGAGTTGATCTCAGAGCTCTTCAATGATTGCAGCCTCCTGGACTCCTCCAAGCTCTGCGACTACCTCAGTGCCCCCAACAGCACCAAAGGGGATGACCTGCCTGACCGGGCTGCTGGGGCAGGTGTCCACACAGCCATATGGCAATTGATGCTGGCCCTCCTCCTCAAGATCTTCATCACTATCTTCACTTTTGGCATGAAGGTGAGGTCAGAGAAGCCCTGCAGCCCACCTGAGATGTGCTGCCTGGAGAAGGGCAAGAGTGGGCAAGGGCTGCTGAGCATGGAGGAAGGAGAGGCTAGTTGGGGGGCATGGCCCAGCTCTGATCTCCCTTCTGAGCCATGAAGCTTTTGGGTGCCATGGGCAGAGGCTTGGGGGTTGCAGAATGCCCTGAGACAAAAGTGCAGATTGTCCTCTACTTATGACTGGTTAACAATGGTTCCAAATTATGACCACCTCAAAAAAAGTGACTTATGATCTGTGTTTGCATGTACAACTATCACACCGCCCTTGCAGTGATGTGATTGCAATTTGGGCACTTGGAAATCAGGTCAAATTTATGACTGGTTACAGGGTCCTGTGGTCACAATTTGCACCCTTTTTTGCTGAACTCTGGGAAAAAACATCTATTAGGGAAGCTCATTCGCTTAACAACTGCAGTGATTCACTCACAACCACCATAAAAATTGTGATAAAATTGGGTCCAACTCAACATATGACTGCAATGACTTATGATGTCCCACTTGAGAGGGGATTAAGTTGAGGACTAGCTTTTTCAGACAGCAGAACTGCCTGGGGTAGCAAGAGATAGTGATTGTCAGACTCCCAAGGTTACCCTGAAGTCCATCTTCCCCTGCTGACCCAGCAGTGGAGGTGGGTCCTGCCATTTGAGTTCTGCCTGCCCCCAGCTTCCACTGGCCACACTGAGAGGGTTTCTCCTGCAGGTGCCATCGGGACTCTTCATCCCCAGCATGGCGGTGGGGGCCATTGCAGGCCGGCTGCTGGGTGTGGGCATGGAGCAGCTGGCCTATTATCATCATGACTGGCTGATCTTCAAGGGCTGGTGCGGCCCAGGAGCCGACTGCATCACACCTGGTCTCTATGCAATGGTGGGCGCTGCCGCTTGCCTGGGTGAGTAGCAGGGAGTCTGTCGTGCAGGGTGGGCCCCTGGACTTTTCCAGCTGCCCCCCAATCACCCATCAAAGTGGCTGATCTGCTCGGTGTTGTGTGACTAAGAAGGCAGCAAGCGGCTTCAGGCTCCTTTAAACCTGCCGCCTTTAGATTAATTTAAATGTTATCAGGAACGGAGATGGTTGCTCTTTCCCTCCTTTAAAAGAGGCTTTTTAGTGTGATTGATATTGTCATTGAGCTCAACAGCCAATCAAATGGGCAGAAGTTGTGAAAGTCTTGAAAGCTGTTTTGACTGAACTGAGCCCCCTTGTCATTGTTCATACAGAAACAAAGCTGCTGTTGAGAGGGGGTTGAGTAGGGGCTATTCAAAGTCCAAGAAACCTGTATGCCAGTTGTTTCCATTACTGGAGTTTGATCAGTTAATTTTAAGAAATAAAATGCCAGCTAGAAATGGTATAGTTAGATCCTGCTGTTGTCTGTAAGGAAAGGCCTGACCACCGAGGCCCCTTCTGGTCCAAGAGTGCTGAGTCTCCCTGGCCATCTGCTGTGGCTTGAAATATGACTGGGGATTACTGGAAATCACTTGTAGCCTATTTGCTGACAATGGATAAAAATGAACTGCCAATTTTATGATGTATTGATTAAAAAGGCTTGTTTAAGGGAAGAAAGAAACTATGATATGCATTCAGCTGTGTGTGAAAGTGGTAATTGCTGTGCTTGAAATTGTTGCAAAGAAGATATTTTTTTCCTTTTTGTTATTCACTTTTTTTACCCTTTTATAATCTTTTTTATTCATCTGTGTTTCTATAGGTTTTTTTAAATTGTAGAATCTTTTAATAAAAATTATCCATAAAGGAATATGGCTAGGAATTCAGGATCAGGAGGGATGCCAATGAGGCTATTGCAGCTTTTCTTGGCACCTCCTGAACTGCCCTCAGAAACAAATCAGGAGTTGAAAGTGCCTGCCAGGAGGACTCTTTGGACAGGAATGTCCTACTCACATGAACATCTGGCTCTTGCAGGAGGAGTGACCCGCATGACAGTCTCTCTGGTGGTCATCATGTTCGAACTCACAGGAGGGCTGGAGTACATCGTGCCCCTGATGGCAGCTGCCATGACCAGCAAATGGGTGGCTGATGCCATTGGTCGGGAGGGCATCTATGATGCCCACATCCGCTTGAACGGCTATCCCTTCCTGGAGGCCAAGGAAGAGTTCTCCCACAAGACTCTGGCCATGGATGTCATGCGGCCCCAGCGCAATGACCCCGTGTTGACAGTCCTCACACAGGACAGCATGACGGTAGAAGATGTGGAAACCATCATCAACAAGACCACCTTCAGTGGCTATCCCGTGGTGGTGTCGAGAGAATCCCAGCGCCTTGTTGGCTTTGTCCTCAGGCGAGACCTGGTCATCTCCATCGGTGAGCGGGCCAAAAGGTGCCCTGGCAATGCCCAAATGTGGCCATCTCTGTCTCCTGACACCCAGGAAGAAGGCAGAGAGTGGTCTGGTTTCCCCAGTTTTCATCTTGTCCCTTCCCTCCCCAGAAAGTGCCCGGAAGAAGCAAGAAGGGATTGTCAGCAGCTCAATTATTTATTTCACGGACCACTCCCCCCCGTTGCCACCCTGCTCCCCCTCCATGCTCAAACTGCGGAGCCTTCTCGACCTCAGCCCGTTCACTGTGACAGACCAAACCCCCATGGAAATCGTGGTAGACATTTTTCGAAAACTTGGGCTGCGCCAGTGCCTGGTCACACACAATGGGTGAGAAAGGGAGGGACCTGTGCTAAGCACTGCTCCTTTGCAGGATAGCAAATCTGCTAATCATATTGGATTAAGCCACTGTCAGTTTGCTTGATTTGGCTTAGTGTGATGGGAGAGCCATGCTTCTGTGGCATATTTATTGACAGGTAGTATAAGTTCTGTTTTGCCTGATGTACGCTAGAATGGCAAGAGATTGGAGTGACCCATGAGAATACAGAATGCATGACCTCAATTAGTGAGTCCCTACAGCTTTGGGGCATGGCCCTGGGGTGAAACCCCCGCTTCTGTAGCTCTCCCTATTGGGGCAGAAAAGCACACCTGAAAAAGATGTGCCCATGCCCTTCATGATCTCTCACTGGATTTGAGAATCTGTTCGCAGTTGACTTCAAGAAAGTAAGACAAGGTAATGCACTAGCAATAATGAAAAAATATATTGTATATACAAATTCTACATGCTCGATAACAAAATTATCTCCACTGCTGGAAGAGCTGACATGGAATTCAGAGAAGCCCAGATTAATGTCTCTAAAATGCTACATTTGAAAGACTTGGACGGGACCTCTACCAAGCCTCAAATTTTTGCCCAGGTCCTGGTCAAGGCCTCTTTCTTGATGCCAGGTACCCAGAAAGGGGTGTAATGTCCAGGCCTTCAAGCAGGATATTTTCCAGGGCTGGGCAGAAACACTGCCCAGAGGGCCACATTACCTGTTTCTCCCTCCATCTGGTAAGAACCCGACAGCTGTTCCTCTGATAAGGTGATGTGTTGAAAGGCCCCAATTGTAGCTGAGCCTGAATTTGGGAAGGTAGGAATCTGGTCACAGAGATAGAAATGAAGATGGGATTGTCAATCATTTATCTCTTTTTCCCCCAGGAAACTGCTAGGAATCATTACCAAAAAGGATGTATTAAAGCACATAGCACAAATGGCAAATCAGGACCCAGATTCTATATTGTTCAACTAAAGCCGGAGAGGGGTCCAAGGTTTTACTCCACCCCATGGAACTTGGCCAGAGGGACCCTCAAGTTTTGCTTCTCTTTTTACTGAGAATCCAGAGCTGTCTTTAGTTCTCCATCTGGAGCAAGTGATAATCATGTTTTATTTTTTTTCTACAAGATAACCAATTGCACTATCTAATCTGTGGAAATTAATCTTCTCTTGGGAAGGAGAGACTTATTGTAGCATTGTTTTGGAGCTGCATTCAGAAGGAGATTCCACACCAGAGTAAAAGAAATGATGTGACTGACTTGTCAGCGGCTGCTTCTTGGCGGGTTCCTCTTCCTAGCCCAAAGGAGGGAAGTGGGAGGAAGCTCTCTGGTTCAGTGGTGTGGCAATGGCTGGGGAGCTCAGTATGGGCTGCATCCTTCCTTCCCACATGAATTTTGGACTTGCTGCTTTTGGACTGAAAAGCCCTTTGTGTGCTTTTCAGTCCTAGGAATAGAGGCAGAAGGGAACTGAGTCTGGCTCATTTTCTTTTTACTGCACATTCCCAAGTGGGACTGAATAATCTCAAGCCAACTAGCTGAACCTCCTGCTTGCTGCTTCTGTCTGCTGCCTCTTCTCATAGCCATCCAGGAGTAACGCAGCCCATGTTGCACTCCTGGTCTGGGTCTAGAGGGAGGAAGCTACCTTCAGGCTAGGGCGTCTTCCTCCTTTGGCAGAGACTCAAAGGGCGCACAGGCAAGAGCAAATGGAATAAGAGCCTTGAGCCTTCCTCAGTGCAGGGTTTGAGGCCCTTGTGTACTTTGGTTCAGCTGCCTCTACCAAGTGGGAGGAACTGCCTGGACCCAGCTTTCCAGATGACCAGGGTTTGTTAAGCTCATGCTAGCTTCTGGGCTAGATGAGGGCATATTGACAGCACACCACCATAATGTGGCTGACTAACATGGGGCTAAGTAAAGAAGCCTGGGGGCTGGCTTTGACTTCAGGAAAGCCATAAAAGACCATGCAGGTGAGGATGTGGAGTCAAGGGCTGATGTCCAGGTTCAAATGTGTGGCTCCCCTCTGTTAGAACCACAGGGTGTTGCCTATGCTGTGCCTCTGGATGGAACACAGCAATTCAAGTGATTGCCCTTCCCAACTTTTCAATATTCCTAATTTCAGTCTGGTGTATTGCCTCTACCCCATACAGTCTGGTTCCTAAATGGTTCCATGGTCAAGATACATGCAGTTCACTAACCAAATGGATGGGGTGGTTCATGCAAGATGCTAAGCCAAAAAAATAAAAGCCGGATGAACTCTGGCTATATTGTGGATGCAACTCATGATACTTAGCAAGCATGACCTGGGGAATCCTCTGAAACTGGAATTGCACACAAGGAGAAAAGCCAGATTTCCAACAGGACAATCTTAAAGACCAGCTTTCCTCTTCAGGAAGGGCCTGGGAGGTGTGATGGACGGTCACCTGTCACCAAGTGGGCATACAGGGACTGGTTGCTCCAGGTGAGCCAGTTTTGATTAGGGTGTATTGAATGCAGATGCCATATGCTATTCATGATCACACCCAGAGCCTGTGCAGTGAGGGCTTGCATCAGTGACAGGCAACAGGGAGGTGTAAGCCTGTGTCTCCCTGGTGGGGCTGCCTTGCTCAGTTGACACACTGACCTATATTCTTGCCCAGCAGTAAGAATTGTGAATTGCTGCTTGCTGTGGGAACAGTTCAGCTTGCT
>JANHZU010007870.1:2844-16181 GCA_032468055.1 Acrochordus granulatus | reverse complement strand
TGATAAAATATCAATTTAAAAATCAAAGTTGTTAGGACAGCAGTGAAATACTGAATGACACTCTATCTCTAATAAATTTTGGTATTCCATTGGATTTTGATATTTGTTAAACTGTTGTATGGAAGTTTCATTTCCTAGGAACAATAGAAATGTGATTACTGTTTTCAAATTGCACACACTGTTGAACAGGATGGAATATATATGGTGTAAGATTGTCAAGGCATAATTTTCATGGTATAGCAATTCTTGATTTGAAGCATCAAATCCCACCTCACCCTTGTACATTAATATTCCCATTAAATAAAAACAGGAGACAGGTAAGGTGGTCTGGTATGAAAATATGTTACAGAAGCCAGAGTTACAAACTTTTTCTTAGTCAAGACAAAATAATGGCAGTGTTGCACATTCAGCAACCAAATGGAGAGGAAGTGTTCCCGCAGCAATTATATGATCAGATAAAATGAGCAGACTGCTGACACATCATCCGCAGGCTTATTACCACAGCATTTTAGATTGTCTAGAAACCATGTTTTGTATCAGAACAAGGAGGATATCACCAGTTCTATAGCAAAACATTTAAAAATGACTCTAGGCTGACTAAGAACTAGGTTGGGGATGAGATGAAGATGGTCTCATGAGATCAAGTTCCTCTAAAACAGTAAGATGTCTTCATGCTGTGGCAACTGGGACGTGAAGATAAGTATCTTATTAGTTTGTTCTTAAAAGATAAAAAATTAACATTAAAACTAAGTTCAAAATAAACTGATGCTTTTCTGTAATGAAAACAGCAGAGTAGAATAAAAAGTCTTAACAATCAAAGTTGTTTTCATATTATAGTTGCTACGCCTACAGGTAATCCTCGAGTTACTGTAGCAATTGGGATTGGAATTTCCATTGCTAAGTAATGCAACAGTCCTTGCAGCTTCCATTGTCATTGTTTAGCGAGGATCGTGAGTCATTAAGTGAGCATCTCCTTGCAAATTCCTATGGTTGCCAATAGCCAAAGTCAGTGGGAAAGTCAGCAGGAAGTTGCAAGATCCCGACAGCTTGCAAGCCAGCTAGCAGGCAGTTAAGTGCTGTTGCTGGGTAGGAGAGGGAATGAGGAAATACACGAGTGCAGAGAAGATACAACACAAGTGCATAGTACTTGGGTGGCTCTGACAGGTTGGTAAGTATAGGAGAAAGTGTGAGTGGCAAGTATGAGTAAAGCAAGGCTCAGAAAGGGTGTAAGGGAGGGGAAGACTTACCTGAGCAACTTGCAACCTTCCCTGCCAGTTTTCCTATTGATTTTGCTTGTGGGAAGCTGGCAGAGAAGTTCATAAATCACTATCATGTGACTGCAACTGTCCTAAGTATGAGCCATTTGGCAAATATTCAGATTACAATTATGTGACTGTGCAGGTACTGAGATGGCCAGAACTTTGAGGACTAGTCATAACTACCACATTTCAACACTGTTTTAACTTTGAAAGTCACTGACCGAGTGGTTGTTAATGAAGGACTATATGTACTGACTTGCCACACTGATCCTGTTATGCTGGCTCACCTCAGCGTACAAACTGTTTTTTCTGAAGGTTAAAATAACAATAACTGGCACTTCTGAAAACAATATAGGGAGATATTCATATGCAAGAAGATGGTGCATAGGCATATGAAAAACATTAAATGAAAATTATGGCTTAATATAAATTTCTGTATAATGTCTATCAGAGTCATTTGTAAAGCAAATATAAAGCAGCCCTCAACCCTTCAGCCCTTTTAAAATAAAAAAGCAACAATAATACAAATTTGATAACCATTCCTGCCTCTAGGCATTATTTTAGTTAGCAAAATACATGTTCCTTGCTATGAGATGCTCCTTCTCATTAAAGTGACAAGTGAGATTTCTTAACATACTGGAGATGGATACCAGATCAAATTAGAAAAGGTCTGCTCTGCAGTATGCTGCTATTATATTATGTTGCCATGAAGGAAAATTGATTTCTACTATGAACTCAGAATTACTGGAACAGATACAGTTGCATCTGCGGTGACACTAACAGAAGTGATACATCCTGTGTCTAGAGTGATCATAAGAAGAATACAAATCTTTATTCTCAGACTGGAAGAAATAGACACTGCTGACTATCATCATCATACCCTTTAATAAAATTACCAAAGCTCATCATATTGACACAATATAGTACTCTCAGATGAAAGAATGGCAGAAAAAAAAGAATGAACACTATTTAAACAATTATTCATAATTAAGAAAATACTAAGAAGTTTTGTTTTAAAAACCCATTATATACAAATCAAGAGCAAAGAGATTATTTCAAACTATTTAAAATATAATCCCTAAAGTGAATGTTTTCCATTCACATTAATCTTACACTAATTTGCTAATAGAAAATTACTTCCACAGTATTAAAATAGACAAATAAAAAATCTAAATGCAAGAAGCCTGGATTATATAGAAATACTTTAAAATAAATAGAAGATATATGTACTTTTTCTGTTTGGACCAACATACACATACATATACTAGTATGTAAAGGAAGAATTGGAACTATAAATGTAGCATCACTATTTCAGATACTATATATGTTATAATTACCTCCTATATCTATGTGAAACTTGCAAAGGAAATCCTAAGTATGTACAGTTGTCTATATGTAATTTTCCATATACCTAGGACTCTAATGCAGGGATGTCAATCACAAAGAAACTTATTTCTGTCATAGAAAGTCACTTTAAAATTAGTTAATCTGCTTGTTCCTAGAATTATATGCTCATGAAGGTTCATGAAGTTATAGCCACTGCAAGTAGCAAGATGGGCAGTATATAAATTAAATAAATAAAAAAATACAAATGAATAAGCCAGATCAGACACTCTGTAGGCTCCTTTCTTCTCTGCACACAAAAACATTTTACAGAATGTACATGTTAGCTGCTTCAATGTTTTCAAGCACTTCTCTAAAATTCAAATACATCCTCTCTTATCAGTGAAGAGAAGTGGGCAAATTGGTTAAATTAAATTCCATTCCTTTGATATCCACAGTAAACTTTAATAAATACCATTAGAAAAAAATGCTTTTTTCTATTTGTTAAGTATTAAAGGTCTTTGACATAACTGATTACCATGCAATGGACCATACCTGTGGTTTTTATGTGTAATTTTTTTTTATGTGTAATCTGTCCTCTTCTATCCCCTTCTTAAGGACATACACATGACCCAAACTATTTCAAACACACTATGGAATTGAATTCCAAATTTTCTTGGTCTAACTACAAGCTTTATGGCAAATCTCTGGTATATATCTTGCAAAAATAAATACTTGCTATATTGTTCTCTCTAGGCCTCTCCAGTTCATAACTGGATTTAATACTATATTACCTCAAGTTATATTTAAATTAATTCCAATTCCATAAAGATAACAATGATTCTATCAAAAGAATGAACATTCAATATTAATTTTTCATTACAGCATTTTTCTATACCACAAAGACACTTTTCATGAACAAATAAATATCCAGAACTTTCCACAACAAAACAAATATATTTCATTCAAAGTCTCTGAAAATGGAATAATTTCACGCCAAATTATGTTCCAATAGATTTGGTCCTGTTATATAAAGATACTTTTGGGCATTTAGTTCTCTAAACTAGAAAAGTTATTTAGTTTTAAAAAATCATAAGGCATACTATTCACACTCTTTTATTCAACATTATTAATATATTTTTCATTACAAATGTGGGTTCAAACATTTTCATCAAGTTTTTGCAAGTTACATATATTTTGATGACACACAATTGAGCTGATTAAAAAACCCTTCAGAACCCCTTTTAAAATCTCATAATAAAATAATTTATTGAATACTTTATTAGCAATTTCAATTCACCCTCAATTAAAACATTCACAGTATGAAAATAAATAAGCTCAAAATCTACGTATCTCACCACTATGATTTTTCTCATTAAAAAAACATTTTTACAATATTCTAAACATTTCAGCCAAAGATTACTAATCAGAATGGTTTCTTACCTGCAGCCCCCTCCTGCGCAGAATGCTTGAATCATCCATATGATAAATTATATCTCTTGGCTACTTTAGTTTATCAAAATATTCCAACACTCTCCTGTTTACTATTTGTACTGTTTCCTCATTTATTTTCAGTTTTCTTCTTTTCAACAAAAAGAAAAATTAGCTTCTTGCAACATTAAAAACTAAAGTTATCTCTCAACATTTATATATAATTTGCTTCCTTATTGACACTGTCACAAAGTATGCAAATAATTGTGATAACTAGAATCTAGATTTCAGCATAGAGATATTTTTGATCATACACACATTAGTGTGCAGCTTAAACACCTAGGAATCCAATAATGAACAAGCTGCCAAAAGCAATCAGTTCATATTTCTCTTTACTTCAGTCAAACTGCTCTCCCACATTGGTTCAGGAAAACTACAACAGCTTCATTTATCTTCCATGTATAATAAGTGTCCAAAACATATTTCACTGGAAAAAAGAACAGTTTGTTAAAAAAAAATCCTTTAGTGAATCAATCAAATGTAAATGTCCAATATTTATATAAGGATTTTATTCGCTCAGCATGCAAAATTCCTTTATCCTCTGTACAGACAAAGCAGATGTCGGAGTCTTCAGATACAGTAGCTTATTCTTTTGTTTCTCTTTTCTGAAATATGCAGGGCATCTTCTCTTTCCCTGACAGTAATAAGCATGATTTTTGTCTTAGCTCTATATTGAGAGCTAAATATTCCTTTTATGTACTAAATTACTTGAAACACGTGTTGTGCTTCTGAATACGTAAGAATCCATTCATTGGTAGAGCTATTTATTGCTGAGAGCTACCCTAAAGAAGCCCATCCCAGTACTGAGTGGTATTCATAGTTCTATAGATGCTTCTTCATCCTGAATTATGGTCACCTTCCCTACATCCATTATTTTCAAGAAATATTTAATCAGTGCATAGTCCAAAATATTTCTTATTTTCAAATCCATGAAATTGTTTTTAAAAAGTCAGTAGGTATAGAGAGAGAAATTAATAAGAGAGGAGTTTTTAAAGATAAAATAAAACTTAATATCCAATATAGAAACTAATAAAGCATTTAACTCTTCTTTGTTCTGCAGAATAATCTTAAACAGCAAACTTGCACATATAGGATACATTATGAAATAACCAATTAAAAACACACAGTAAATTTAGATAAGATCTCCAGAAAACAAAAGCCCACTTTCTGATCAAATCACACAACACCAAAAAACAAATACTTATTTCTGAATGATTCAGGAAGGTATCTAATAGCTTCAATGGTAAAAAATAATAGTACTTTTATTTCATTCCATTGTTTCACCTCTTAACGGTATAATGGCAACAGGATCTCTATCTCTTGCTCGCCTATCTGCAAAAAAGCCTTTTCCTTTACGGACAGCTGCATCAGACTGCCTTCAATCAGATACAGTTTGCTGCTGCCTAAGAAGGGTAGATATTTGCATATTTAAGCCAATGTCGCTGCTAAGTAAGTGTCTTAGAGTTGCATGAGCTAACCATGCCATTATATAGTGACCCAAAAGCAAATAAAACTGAGCTCCATTCACTAGCAGCATTTTGAGCCTCCACAGAAACACTATTTCTTTTAGTACAGCACTAATGAGCACATAGCTCACCAGCACAACCTTCCATCTGCCGTTTTAAACAACTGAACGCTGAATTAGATCCACTGATTATTTGTGAGCCACTCACAGAGCATCCAAATTGAAGCAGCTTATTTGCATACCACAATACACAATGACAAACTAGTGCACTATGGAAAACTACCATCAGGATTGATGTGAAAACAGCAACAGCATCCTTATTTCCCAGAGAAAGCAACAGGAGTAACTGCAGTAACTTTGTCATGTATATTACTCTTTGTTTATTTAGTGTATAGCAGGCTGCAAAAGAATATTAGAAAAGTGTGGGAAGCAGAACCCAATGTTATTTTAAATCTTTGCCACCTTCCAGTATGATTGCTTTTACAAACCACAGCGATAAGAGCCAAACTCCTCCTAGTCTGAATTTTTCAGTTGTTTAACACATTTATTTTTTCTTGCAATAAAATATAAATTTTCTTGAAAAATTCAACTACACAATAAACCACAAAATACTACGATTACTTTTAGAATAAGTCAGTCCTCAGTTGTACTGAGTGTGGAAACATTCTAGTATACGATTTTATTCACCCCAAAATAGTACATTCACATTTTTTAAAACTATATTTGTTTAAAACATGTTCATTTTTAATATTTTTCACTGCTCCCTAAATTTTTGTATCCTATGAAATCTGCAGAAATCAGGCACTGTGCACAGATATTCGATATAAAAATTAGGAAAATGTTTATGCTTTTTTGTACTATAATTAAAAACTAGCATAATTCCTTTTATAACTCCCCAAAGTCATCTCCAAGCACCTTATACTTTAAATGCCAAAAAGAAAACCAAACGTCCACAGTGACAAGAACCTAAACATAAAATAGGTAATATTACAATTTGAAATTACTGAACAGTAGTTTATACAAATGTATATTATGACTGGTATTGGTATTACACACATATAGAAGCATGTGTGTTTATGTGTGCATGTAAATTTGTATCTAAATAAACTAACACATAAATGTAAATACTGGGATTCAGATAATCTCTAAGTAGACAAAAGAAATTTTCATTCAATTATTTTTCAATTCACTAAATTGAGTCCAGCTCAATTTTCACCAATCCGTAGCTCCAGTGAAATCCCTTGTCCAGTTTACTCCAATCCAAATGTTTACCATCTCTGGGCTGTTTTGGAGGCAAGTAAAACAATGTAGCACAAAATAGAGTAAAGAAAGAATCATTTTATTCAGGTGTACATAAAGCCAGGAATGACATTTCCATTTTAAACAAACAATATTTGCCCTTCATTTATTTTAATGGAAATTATAAGATACTGATGTTAAAATGAATCTGATTCTCGAATATTTGCCAAGATTTCTACAGATTAATGTAAAGTATGAAGATATTCACTGTAAGTTCAGTATTTCCTACTAATTACAGGTTAATAACTCTATAGAAAATATGTAGCCTTCAAATTCTCTGTCCTAAATAATAACTTTCTTTTTGTGCCAAATAAAATTATTTCAAAAAATTACACCAGAGAAAGGCAAAAGCAAAGTTTTGTAAGGAACTACTATATATGAGCATATATTGGGAGAAATTAGATTCAAGATTCCATAATTGCTGAATATAGCCTAAGTGGTTATAGAAGGCTTTTAGAATATGGAAAAACGATTGCTGAAAGCACATTTCTATGCCAATGCTATTTCACAAAATTATTTATGTAACATAATGATCCTACTAAACTTCTGGCTGGAGTATACTGTTACTAAACTATTATCCAAACTGGGCCATTTCCAATTTCAAACAGATCAACAATATAGAACATTTAAAAATAATATACAGAATACAGTACTTTCATTCAGTCCTCTTTTGATAAAATTATAGAATAAAGCAAGTTATACAGAACTTTAAAAAGTCAGAAAAAAAGATAGTCAATTTTCATGCAGAGAACACAATTGAAAAGCAAAGGTTTCTTCAAGTTACCACATTTTTTCTGTATGCATTTTATGATGGATAACAGAGGTAAATAAAAACTCCCTTGAGTCAGCTCAAATCCTGATGAATACATGGATATGCCCATTCAATTTTCTTGGCAAAACTAGGAAAATGGTTTGCCACTGCACTTTCCCAATATTTTTTAACTTCCACTATGGTACTCAGACCCATGATTTCCTGGTAGTATCCTATCTAAATCCAACTCTCCTTTTCTTACGATCAGATAACATTGCTACCATTTCTGTGAGATTATAGAGATAATGAATCAAAACAGTCTAGATACCTAAACCAATACAATCTAATAAAACTATAAACACTTACTAACAAGCCAAGACTAATTCATAATATCTTCCTCAAAAATGACATCTTTTCTTAAGTATATTTTGAAATTCTAACAAAATTACCTTTAATATTTAGTAAGAAGGAGATATTTATTCTTAATGAGAAGAATTAGTTGAATTGGCTCAGAACTTAGTCCTTCTGTACTTCCATGAATATGACCAATATAGTTATTTTGTTATCCTATAGTTCTTACTTGACTTAAATTAATACACAGAGTCTCAGACATTATGAGAAAATCACATATTATATTTCAACTTTTGGATTATTTCTCAGGGAGAAGGAACTATCAGAAATATACTATCCCATCTAAAACTAGATAGATACTTAAGATTAATAAGATCATAATGAATCTAATAAAGAACAAGTGGGGCCCAAGATAAAGAAGACAGCTCATAGTAAAATTGACAAACTTTTTTTTTTAAAAATCCAGCCTCACTAGTTGAATTCAATAAAATCAAACATATGAACAAAATTAAGGGCTCAATTTAATATTTCAGGATTATTCCCTCTATGAGCAAACCTAAAAATGTATTATTTGTCATGATATAATCAAATATTTATACTAGTGTCTTGTATTCCCAGCAACCCCAACAGGAGAAAATATCCTTATAATAAGGGGAAAATTACTTTGACCAGATGTTCTTTAAACTTTGGGGGAATAAAAGAAAGCAACACCATCAAAATTAAAATATTCCTTTGAGTTCAATGAAGGGAGTAAGCATCAATTTCTCTTTGGGTATTCTGGTATCACAACTGAGCACTTTCTTCTTGACATATATTTCTCTGCATATACATGCATGCATGTGTATAGGTATACATGTATGCATATGGATATGTATTCTCTCCTCTATTATGCTCATTCATCAAGGCTACTATAATTTATAAATTTATAATTTAAAACATATTATTTATCCTTAAAGCAAAACACTGTAGAAAGATGCTCTGGCTCCCTAGTTTAAATGCTCATTTCTTTCTTGACTTAGGAATTGGCATCATTCCAACAAAATATACATAGCTGTATTTCCTTTCAACATATAGAATTAGTTATTACTGAAAAGCAAAACAGAAAATCATAGATCCATATGCTGTTTGGGTGTTGCATCCAAATCTTCTGAAGTCTAAACACATCAAAACTCAACCAAGTTCTGCTCATGCTGAAGAAAAAGAGGAAGTGATCATCTCAGCTGTCTTAAGCATTTCACTAGCAAGAGGGAAATTATGACATATCCCAGTAAAATTAATGTTCTCAATTATGCTAATAACTTATGCATATGAAATATAGCCTCCAGCTCATTACAAGCCACCAAGATGTCCTTCATACTGCAAATTACATTTTGCATTCACTGGTGAAATCCAAAATTCTGCAAGCATTACAAAAATGTTATTTTTAAAAAATCAAAAGTGTTAGGCGCAAGCAACCAGAACAGCTCTGAGATTTAGGTCAAGAGGCTTCTTTATTGTTGATTTACCAGTTCAGAAGAATCTCGGCAGACTGCCTGCATTCCCTTGGGAAAGCCGGATATAGTCCTAAGTGTTTGGTCTCATACACTTCCTCCCTCTGTAGAGTCCAAGCTGCCATATCTCTTAACTCTCCCTATCAAGGGCTCCTTTCTTTCAGCCATTGATTCCACCACATATGCAAACAAATAGTTTTACATCTTAGCATTTTTCTTTTTATAATTATCCTACTATTAAAACATAAACATCAATTCATCTTAGCTGCTGGCTGAGGAATTCTGGGAGTTGAAGTCAATACATCATAAAATTTGTCAAGGTTGGACATGCCTGGTCTATAGGATCAGAAATATTATATGGCAGCTTCCCAAGAAATGGATTCCAACAATAAGATTGTGATTATAAGTCCTAGGGTCTCCTCCAATACAGAATACAAAAGATTACTATTAGGTAAGAAAACAAGATAAATAAATAAATGTATTTTACTACATATGTCCTTAATCAGCATCCTCTGTTTGAGCAATGCTATTTTCTTATACAGGACAAAACTTTCATTGTCTTCTCACCAAAAGAGTGTTCAAAACATCACTATTAATCATAGCAATACGGGTGCTAAAAATCACTTTGGGGATCTTTCAACTAGATCAAACATGGGGGGCAAGGAGAATGAGAAGAAACTGGGCCACTTTCCATTCCCTCCATCCCACTTAAGGCCATTCTCTGTATCCTTAGAGGATTAGGGCCAGGTCATTATTACAGAGGAATGAACCAATCACAAAAGCAAACTAGGAGTACTCAGTCCCTAGCATTTAAGTTATACATTGTTCAGATACCCTTCAGAAATCCTCTTTCAGACTAGACAGATCGACAGGCTATCTTAAAGTATCTTCCAGTGGTTATTTTTTAAAAAATATGCTTTATCTTGGGAAAAAAACTTTTTAAAATGTTAAGTGAAAAATTAAAGAAAGAAAGAATTTGTTCTAGGAATATTTCACATCACAGGAAACTTTATTCTTAAAAGTCATCACAACATGTCCTTTGAAAGTTCTGTTAATACTATCCTATATAAAATATGCTATCAGTAAAATCGTAACTGTAACATGGAGGTGGCTTTCTTATCTTTTTAAAATGTTTTTCTTTCTTGCTACTTACCTAGACTACAGTGCTTATGTTTCAGAGTAGATAAGATAGATAGTTGTTGTATCCTTGGAGTTTTTCAGAGATCTTGTATCTCCATAATCTGGCAGACCACAGACTCACTAAGTCAACTATATGATACCAAGTAAAGTTTAAAAAGTACTTGCTGCACCTTATCTATTGGGTTAATCTTAAATATTATATACCAAATTTACTACTATTTCATTTTATAAGGCATTAAACTTAGCCTTCTGCCTGGAAAAAGGAATACTTACACACATGCATACATACTTTGCAACATATGCTAATGTAAATGCTGAAATTCTGATTTGACTGAAATGGCATAAGTAGCAGTATAAATACATTTTTAAAAAATAGAAAATTCATTTGACAAAGTTAATTATTTCCACAAGATAGGGGAGTATCTGAATTTTGTGTGAAATGACATGTAGGTCACTATTAAACTTTTCATCAAATATAACTATTTCATCATCAGTCCACATTACTTTTCCATTACATTCAGTCTCAATCCAGAGACCTTCATGGCAGAAGGTGGGAGAATGGGTAGAATCACAGTCACCATGCGGTCTTTCTCATTCCACCCCCCCTTCCACTATGAAGGCCTCTGGATTGAGACTGAATACAATGGAAGATCAATGGGGGATAAAGCAATTTTACATCTACTAACTTTTATCCTTCTCAGGATATAACATGTTTGACAAAGGCCAAGAGATGAGGCCAAAAGCTTACAATAACATGAAAAATTAAAGTCCAGAAGACAAGATTTAGAAACCTCCAGATATTTTTTTCTGAGATGACTGAGGATTTTGCAGCATTTTTTCAGTAATTTGCACTGTTTGCCAAAGGAGAAGTGGTGAGTGTGCCCCTTTAAGACTGTATGATAACTGTCTCATCACTTCCTGGCAAAGAGAAGGAGAAGAAATGCAAGCAGTGACAGATTTACCTTCTTGGGCTCCAAGATCACTGCAGATGGTGACTGCAACCATGAAATTAAAAGATGCTTACTCCTTGGGAGAAAAACTATGGCAAACCTAGACAACATATTAAAAAGCAGAGACACTGCCTTGCCGACAAAGGTCTGTATAGTCAAACTATGGTTTTCCCAGTAGTAAAGTATGGCTGTGAGGGTTGGACAAGGAAGGCTGAATACCAAGTATGTACAAGTAAATGTATATTTTATAAAAGTCCTGGGACCCTTAAGACTTAGTGAGAAATTGTGGGTTTGACCAATTTATATCTCTGTCCATCTCACCAACAAGCAACTCTGGGAAGGATACAACAAAGCTAAATGGTCAATAAATACCTAAAAGCCATTACTATTATTAAAAAAACATTAAAACTATAAAAATTATAAAAACAGAGGAAAAACAAAGGAAAAACAGAAAAAGAGATATTAATAAAATATTACTAACGTTAGGGGTAATTTACCCATAGGATAAAAATCGGAACCCTTAGCATACATGCCCTCTCTGCTAGTATCGATGGGACAAGCAGATGAAATCAGAGACAGGCAAATGAAATCGGTCTCACAGGTAACCCAGGACTATGCCAATTTATTTTGCAAATTATACCAGCCAGCTATAATTGCAGTTATACTGGCCAGGAATAATTGCAAATATACTGTCCAGATTGGAAGAAGACTTGCACAAGATTGCATGAACACAAACAGGTGGCTAAGTGAGGGGATCTCTCTTCACAAGAAGCCACACACAGCCTCACAAATAGCCACACACAGACACAAAGAGGCACATACCTTAACTTTGCAGCCATGACAATCATTGGTCACATGGAGAGCAAAATGGTCAGGGAGATATGGCTTAGGAATCAGGCCCCCTGTCAGTCAATAGGTGCAAAGAACTACCACCCGCATACAGGAAGCAACAGAGGCAGATGATTAACAGCAGAGTAACGGGGAAGTATTTAGCTAATTGTATCTGAAGGGTGCGTATTGCAATGTAATACAGTGGTACCTTACAAGATGAGTAACTCACAAGACGTGAAACTCACAAGACGAGAAAAAATTTATTCCGTTAGACGAGTCGCAACTCACAAGACGAGAAAACTTCACACAAATACCTTGCGCATCATCAGTCAGCACACTCTGTATTTCCCGTTCAGGAAATGCCACGTGGCTTACTCCATTGCTATACAGGCAGCAGCGTGCGCGTGTTCTGCCTACACTGCCACGTGGCTTACTCCGTTACTGTGTGTGTGTGACTGACCTTGCCAGAATGTACAGCAGGTCGACATTCCTGATCACAATGAGCACCGCGCAATGAGCTCACGTGGGAAATCTCACAACAGAGCCCTCCTTTCTCACTGCATAAACAGTGTAAATTAAGTGAAAGGCGTTCAAGAGATGGAACTCCCGAGACTTCGGACTCCAGATTCTCCCTCCAGGAAGTCCCCTCCCCCTCCTCTCCTCTCTCATCTCCCTTGCGCCAGCCAGGATATTCTCAAAGCGCGCACAGACAATAAATCAGAAATTGTAAATTCCCCCTTGTCGCCCATCACTCTTCTCCTCTCAGAGTACGGAGGCAAGAAACATTTCCAAACCGCCCACGATGCCCAGAAAGGCATTGCTGACGGAAAAGGCAATTTTGCCTCAGCAGTGGCGGCAGCAGATCCTCTGAGCTAGCAGGGGGCACTGGACAGTTGCTGGCCAAGCAGCAGCCTCGAAGCAGATCTGTAAGTGCTGGTTAGTTTGTTCTATTTCTGCTTTATATCATGTGTTAATCATGGTTACTTG
>JANHZU010007868.1:17959-30745 GCA_032468055.1 Acrochordus granulatus | reverse complement strand
GGGACACCTCGGCTGGAGGGAGGGGAGGCGGGCGCCAGGTCCTTGGAGAAACTTTGGCTGTGCCGGCGGCGTTGGATGATGGCAGAGGAGCCGACCGCGGACTCGCGACCGTGCTCGTCCTTCGGGCGTCCCGAGACGCTCTAGGGGGGCTTTGCTGCAACGGGCTGGGGGCGTGAACAGGAGATGGACACCGGGGTGCGCTGGCTGGGGCTGGTGGGCGCATTTTTCACGGTTGCTGTGTTGGGGATGGGTCTTGCCACGGCTCGTTGGGAAGGTCGATGAACCCCCGTTTTCACTCGGGAGGGGCAAGGCCTCTGCCGGCGGGCTGCGGAATGCCCTTCGGGGCGAGGGATGGGGAGACGTCCCCGGAGAACGAGCCGCCGGTGAAGAGGTCTTTCCGCATGAGAGGTGGAGGGTCTCTCCTGGGTCGAGGAGGAGGGCGGTCGGAGGGGGGCCCAAAGGATGGAGTGGAATTGGCCGGAAGTCCCCAGAGTGCTTCCCCGTCTTGGGGTTCCACAGGCGACATGTCAAAAGTCCTGAAGCAGAGGAAATAACGGGGGGAGGTCTGACCCAATGTTTCTCAACCTCAGCCACTTGAAGATAGGGGGGCGCCAACTGGGGAATTCTGGGATTCGTAGTCCACCCATCTTCCGGTGGCTGAGGCTGAGGAGCACTGCTCCAGACCTTGCCAATGCTGGTCTCAGAGGTGAGAAACAGCGGAGGGAGCGTCGGACCACCAGCCTTTGGAGTGTAGAATGGGCCGCAGAGTCGGGCTGCGGTTCCTAGTGGGTAGGGCTTAAACTGAAGATGCATGTTAGAAGAATTTAGAGTTTAAATCCGTGTGGCGACTTCCTGTGATGTGAGTTGTTCGGAAGGCGTCGGAAGAAGACAGATTCTCCTTTGGCAGAATATTCATATCCATTTTTTGTGACCGGGGTTGTCTTTGCTTCATATATCCTTACAGACAGGCTGCAGGAATTGGAATATTTTTTTTTTTTGGAGAAAGCTCCAGTGTGACCTGGCCAGCATTTTCCATCAAGGGATATTTACGCTGGATAGAAGTTACCCTAGAGGAAAGCAACTCATCCCAGAGTAGACCAACATCCTGCAATAGTGAATATGCTTACTCAAAAATAGCTTGCTTACTTGCGTCATCCTGCCCAAGTTATCTTTTTATTTAACACCCTTTGAAATCCTTATTTTTATTTAGGTGTAATGGTTGAAAGAAAAAAGATTTTCAGAGTGGTTTCCCAATATTTTTAAAGTAAACCAGGATTGTTTAAAAAATATTTGGAAGCAGCGTAAGTGCAGATACATTAAGAATTTAAAACCCTAAGAACATTTTTAAAAGACTAGGTACGAGATGAGCTATAATTCATTTTTTTCAGTGCTGTTGTAACTTCAGACTGTAGCTAAAGAAATGGTTATAAGTTGAAGACTACAGTCTGTTGCCCCACAGTTGCATGAAGTTCCCACCGCTCATCTCAACCACAGGTAATCCTTGACTTCTCATCATAATCGGGACTAGAAAATTTGTTATTATGTTTTTATGATCTTTTTGCTATGATTGTTAGGAAAATCACTGGCAGTCGCTAAGCAAGACATCACGTGACTGTGACTTGCAATCTCCTGTTAGCTCCCCGCCGATGACCACAGGGAAGCTCTGACAGTCATAAGTGTGAGGACCGGTTCTAAGTCATTTGTTTCAGCACCGTTATAACTTTGAACAATCAAAGTCATAAACAAATGGCCATAAGTCGAGGGCTACCTGTACCAAGTGATCATTCTTAACATGAAAGAAAGGAGCGCAGGGAGATTAATCCAATCCTATTGAATACATTTTTAGTAACACTAGAATTCAACAATACCCAAATTTGGCATTTGTCCCTGGGCTGTCCCCTTCCAAAGTGTGCTCCAGTCTAAAGACAAATGAAACCCTTGGGACTAAATTAAAAAAAAAAAACTTGATTTAAAGGCCTGTCTAGCTGCTTGGCTGATTCCCCAAAAGCTAAGCAGGGGAGGAGGCAACCGTAGATCACTCCTAGGTTGCTTCCGCGATGGGAGAAGGATCTTAACCAACAGGCAAAGGCAGTGCTGGAAGGCGCGGGAGCATCTCCTGGTCCTTCAGCTGGCCTCTGTGCAGATCAGTCGTCCCCCCTCGCCATCGGTTCAGCTTGTTACCTTGCCTGCAGTTCCTGACTGTCTGCCAGGTTGGATTACATCTGCCTTCCCCAGATGTGTCCCAGGTGCACGACCCAGAATGGGGAAATCTGGATGTTGCCATCCCACGTGTCTGGAGGAGAAGCAAGATTTGATAAAACTCTGGTCGAGGCCCCTAGGATTCTTTCCGAGTCTTAATTTAGTTTGTGCCGTCCTTGCAGTATGTTTTTGGGGTGGCGGCTGGATTTCTCCTTTGTATTGGGTAACCTGGTTGTTTATTTTCAACGCAGGAGCTGGATTCAGAAACCCAAATGGAGGAACAGGAAGCTGCAGGAGCTGAATCACAGGAGAGTTTGGAAGGCAAAGCCCAAGACCTTCATGTGGTTCAGATTGGGGCCACTGGGGAATTACTGGAAGGGGCTGTGCCCCCCCAGCAGTTTAAGCAGGAGCCAGAGGACCAATGCTGGGAGAACCAGTTACAAGATTTCTTGAAGACCATGCAGCCCTCCCGTTCGGGGTGGAGAAACCCTCGTTCCCCTCACTATATGTTAGAGGAGGACCCCAAGTATTGTCCAACCTCCTTCAAGAGAGGAGAAGAAGAAAGCCAGTGGCCGAAAGTAGAGTGTATATCTCAAACCACATTGGGTGACAGTAAGCCTTATGGGAGTAGCCAGGATTCACCCGTGAAAGTG
This sequence comes from Acrochordus granulatus, assembly GCA_032468055.1. NCBI lineage: Eukaryota > Metazoa > Chordata > Lepidosauria > Squamata > Acrochordidae > Acrochordus > Acrochordus granulatus. Next base: position 27,893 of record JANHZU010007868.1, on the reverse strand, counting down.
AAGGAAGAGGTCCTGGACGAGGACCCCATCCACGCGGAGATGCGGAGACAACGGTTCCGTCTTTTCTGCTATGAAGAAGCGGAGGGGCCCCGGGAGGTTTGTAACCAGCTCTGGGAGCTCTGCCATCAGTGGCTGAGGCCAGAGACCCACACGAAGGAGCAGATCCTGGAGTTACTCATTCTGGAGCAGTTCCTCAGTGTCCTGCCCCCAGAGATGCAGAGCTGGGTTCGGGAGCATGGGCCCGAGACTTGCACCCGGGCTGTCGCCCTGGCCGAACGTTTCTTGCAAGACTCTGAGGAGCCGGAGCAGAAGGTGAGAAGGGTAGTGTTGGGAGATGGCAGCTCTGATCCTATAAAAAGCATTTGTGCTTTGCTTAATTATGAATGAGAGTCGGAATTGGCAGAGAAAGTCATGGTATCTTAAGTGAGATGCTGTCTTGTAATGGGCTGTGGGAATAACCTTGGGAGACAGGAGGAAGAGCTGCAGCCTGGGCAACATCTGATAAGAGCTATCTCGGCCCACAGAAGAAATGGGAGTGGAGGAAGTGTCTCAAGAGGGACCCTCCCCAGTTCTCTGGAAAGGAAAGGCAGGGAAGTGGGGAGACATGTGCTTTTAGATTTGTAAGATTCTGGTACTGTAACATTACAATAAAAGTTGTGTTACTGCTCAGGATTTTGGTTTCCTGTTTGGTCTGCCTTGAAGGACTGACGTGCCTCCATGTAGCTTTAAGCTTTTACTTGTCCTTTGTCTCAATCAGTGTTTTACTGGAGCAGTTGGTAGTGCAGGCTGCCTGATCACTGCTACCATCCCCTCCCGGAACCCTAAATAAATTGCTTTTAATTTTTTTACAAAAGGAAGATGCTCAAAATTATACTAAGTATTATCCTGCCAGTGGTGCATCCAAAATAAGAACTTTGTCATCAGATGAAAGGAAGAAAAAAAGAACAGGTAATCCTCCCTTAATGACCACAGCTGGGACTGGCAACTCCATTGCTAAGTGATGCGATCGTTAAGTGAAATGTCATGCGACTGCACAGAACGTGCATCACTTCTGCTGTGGTTAAGCTAATCACCTATGGTTGTTAAGCATGACATCTCATGACTGTGACTTGTGACTTCCTGCTGGCTTCCCCATGGACTTTGCTTGTGGAAGCTGACTGTGAAGGCTGCACATGACCTGGGGAACACCGTGACCGTCATAAACGTGCTTATGGTTGGTTGCCAAGCACCTGAATGGCAATTTCACAATCGTGGGGCGCTGCAATGGCCATAATTTCAAGAACCAGCTGTAAACCTACTTTTTCAGTGCTGTCATAACTTCAAATGGTCACTGAACAAAGTAGACGGTGAGCAAGGCGTACGTGAACTGAATACCTGCTTAACCATAGTGTTCATTCACCGATTTCTCTTTCTTCTACAACTGGTAATGATCAAAAGCTTTATTTTCCCCTTATTTTTATTTATTTGTATCCCGCCTGTATTATTTTTATAAACTCAAGGCCCCTTCCTCCTCCTGTTTTCCCCATAACAGCAACCCTGTGGGGTGAGTTGGGCTGAGGGAGAGTGACTGGCCCGAGGCCACCCAGCTGGCTTTCGTGGCTACGGCGGGATTAGAATTGATAAACTCTCCCGGTTGCCAGTCTGTTACCCAAATCTCTAGACCAAACTGGCTTTTGTTTGCCAAGCCAAGATACAGCTATCATTTGGACGCTTCCTGAAGTTGTTCCTACTCAGAAAAATCTCTTTTACATATAAATTTTTAAAACAGAAAAGTTACAATACAAACTTACGCAAAAAGAGAAAGCAAAGGGGACAACAGGGGAAGGTTTAAAAAGAGACAAAAATCCCCAAAACAACCAAGAAAAAAGTTACTTTGAACTTTCTTCAGTACACACACAATTACAAAAATGCTCTTTTTTCAGCTTTAACAAAAAAAGGTATAAAATAAAACATACGAGCCCTGAAGAACCTCTTGCACCTCCGTCTCCTGTATTCCTGCACGACGGATCGATCGCATCTTAAATCGGAGTGAGGGACCGAGCCCGGTTCTGAATAAAACTGAGGGTGCAGTTTCAGCCAGCTGCTCCCTTCTGCTGTAATCTGTTCACCTGATTAACCCCCTGCTGACTCACACAGAAAATCTGGGGGCATCAACATTTTGCTGTTCCCGCAGCAGCGATTAGGCTGATCTATGGCCCGCGCTGTTCGCTTGTTCGAACATAAAACTGCAGAGCCTCCCATTCAAGAGGAGCAGCTTATCTTTTATGACCAGATGCTTGAGACTGTCTGCAGTTTAGTTTGGGTCAGGAGGCAGACAGGAAAAGGGGTCTCTGATCTGAGTCTTTCTTCTGTACTTAATGATATTCAAATGCCTTTTTTTTGGCTTTGTGTTTGTATCTAGGTGTCAAGATCTTTAGAACAGGAGTTTGCTTCCCCCGGATCGGATCATTCTCCACCTCGTGTCCTGAAGTTGCAGCTCCCATTGGAAAAAAAGCAGGAGGATGATTGGGAGGCCACCTTGTCAGGTACGTTAGCTTGAACCCTCAGCTTTGTTGTTATTTTTGGCTTTAGTTTCTTTGTGGTCTCCTTTCCCCTTCCTCCATCCTCCCTGCAGAGTTCCCAGGCAGGTGTGCAAGTTCCCTCCATTGGTTTTGCAGTGTTCCTCTTTTAATGTCCCCAAACACTCTGAGGTCGTCATTCTAGAGAGAAGGAATTCCAGGATCGTGGGGATGAACGGCAGTCAGCCTTGGCAAGGCGCTTAGCCTCTTAGAGCTGCGCCGCTCTGACTGGCAAAGCATTTTCCTTGGACAAGGAATATTGTTCTGTGTCAGTGGAATGTCGAAGTGGGGACCAGCCAGCTCGCTTCAACAGAAACGGTCCTGTGCCTGTAACAGGGAAGCCCCTTTTGTCAAGTGAATCAAAGGGGTCTGATTATTTTGTGGTATTGTTATGTTTCGAACCTCCCCTTTTCAAAACAAAGCATCTTCCATTACTTAGAGAGTATCTCCCCAGGAAGATTCCATAGACTTCTTGTGCTGCTGAAGTCCAAAGAGGGAGAGAAGTTTTTGTGCTCTCTAGGGTTTGTGAAAGATGGAGAGACCTGATCTGACCTTGTTTTGTGTTGTCACCCCAGGGAATGAGCAAGTTCAGGAAGAGGAAGAGGAATCTTTCCAGTCCAACCAGTCTGAACTAACGGCTAGTGGTGGATTATCCCTGGAAAGAGCAGCAGGGAAAAGTTTCCAAGTCCCTGAATTGGATGAGAACTCCAAAGGCCACCCCGAAAACCATCCTGGAAAGGCAACCAAACGCTTTGAGGAGAGCAGCAGGGGTGCACGAGAAGGCTCCTTTCAGGAGGGGATATCCCGGCACGTTGACTCAGGGGAAAGTTCCTGCAAGAGTTTTGGCCCCCAGGAAATTCAGCCAATGGAGAAACCCCACAAGTGTTCATTCTGTGGGGCCAGTTTCTACGAGAGAACTCACCTCATTATCCATGAGAGGATCCACACCGGGGAGAAACCGTACAAGTGCTCAGTCTGCGAGACGTGGTTCTCGCATCCCTCCGAGCTGATGAGGCACGAGGAAAGCCACATGCCCGAGAAGCCACACAAGTGCGCTGTCTGCGGCAAAAGCTTCAATCAGAAAGCGTCCCTCATCACCCACGAGAGGACGCACACGGGGGAGAAGCCCTACGAGTGCTCCGAGTGTGGGAAGAGTTTCAGCACCAGTTCCCAGCTCATCACCCATAAGCGGGTCCACACGGGGGAGAAACCGTACAGTTGTTCCTACTGCGGGAAGAACTTCAACCAGAAGGCGTCCCTGATCACGCACAAGCGGACTCACACAGGGGAGAAGCCGTACGAGTGCACGCTCTGCGGGAAGAGCTTCAGCGCTTGCTCCCAGATCATCAACCACATCCGGGTTCACACGGGAGAGAAGCCTTACGAGTGCCTGGAATGCGGGAAGCGTTTCGGGAGCAGCTCCCACCTGACCGATCACAAGCGAACACACACCGGCGAGAAGCCGTACAAGTGCCCCGACTGCGGGAAGAACTTCAGCCGGAGTTCCAACCTTACGGCTCACAGTCGGATCCACACAGGAGAGAAGCCATATATATGCTCAGGTTGTGGCAAAAGCTTCAGGCAAAAAGCATCCCTCATCACACACAAGAGGACTCACACGGGGGAGAAGCCCTTCGAATGTGCCGAGTGTGGGAAAAGCTTCATTTCCAGCTCTCGCCTCGTCAGCCATAAACGGGTCCACACAGGGGAAAAGCCCTACGAGTGCTTAGAGTGCGGGAAGTGCTTTATATCTAGCTCCCACCTCCTAAGCCATAAAAGGGTCCACACGGGAGAGGAACCTTTGAAATGCTCATAGAGCGGAAAGTGTGGCTGATGTGGCACCACCCTTCCCGAGGCTGGCTTCCGTGTAACTCTGGCAGGGAATCATATCTCCGGGATGGCGTAACAGTCCAGAGGGCCATTCTGTTTCCTTGACGTGCCATGAAAGTTTTGTTTGTTTATTAGTTCTAAAGAACTTTTTTTCCCATAAGCCCAGGGACCTCTCCGCAAAATCCGCATCCTGGCTTTCTTAGTAAGGCCGGCTAGTGCACGTTCTGGCCACTCGCTATCTCCGTGCACAGTAGCATGTAGAAGATGCAGGCTTGGCGAGCATGAACATTGCTTCCAACTTCCTGAAAGGGGCAGAAGGTATTGCCCGTGGATATAAACACCAAATATATCCATATAACCGAAGGGTTGATTGGGTGAAAATCGGTCTTACAGCATCCCGCGTGCCAGCTCTGCCAGCTGACGGTGTGAACCAGCCTTGCTGTAAGATAGAGAACAGATAAGGGGGATTTTGGTGGGTAGATTGTTGGGAAGCAAAGAGATTTTCCGGGCACTGTGTCTTTCTCCCTGTCCGCCATCGAGAAAATGGCCTTTTCCTGTTACTTTATCAGAGAGAACCCTAAAAGAAACTTGAATAGTCACTGCTCTGAATATAAAGATCGAGGAAACGCTTTACCTGTGCATATTTTACACCCGTGAGCAAAGGGTCCTCCAGTGATTCCCTCTTTCCGCCAAGAAACTGCAGATTGTGGAATGCGGCCTGAGTAGCTGCAGAGAAGACCTCAAGGGTGGGTTCACACAACCCTCTAAACCGGTGTTTATCAGCCTCAGCCACTTTTAAGATACGTGGACTTCGACTCCTAGAATTCTTAGCAGTGGCAATGCTAGCTGGGGAATTCTGGGAGTTGAAGTCTGCGCATGTTAAAGCCGCTGAGGTTGAAGAATCACTGCTCTCAACTCTAACCTTAGCTTGACAAAGCCAGTTGCTCAGTGCTATTTACCTAACGCACTAAACAAATATTCGTGGCTTAATGGGATGGCCCGATTGATTCAGCGCTCCGAGACGAGATGACAGATGGTCCTTGGCTTACAACCAAAATGGAGCCTGCCCATCATGGTTGTGAGTTGTGGTAGTCATAAAGCAGGGTCAATCACATGACCAACCCAATTTTATGATCGCTTTTGTGCTGGTTGTTAAGCAAACGCTGCAGTCGGTTTTGCCAAAAACTGAAAGTAAATGTTGGGTTTTGACAAAACTGTTGTGAAATGCAAACGTGTGACTGCGGGATACTGCGAACAGTCACAAATGCGACCATGTTGCCAAGCACTTGAAATTTGGTCGTGATTGCAAGGAGGCCCAACCATTGGAACTTTGAATCTGGGTCATAAGTAGCCCAAAGGTAGGGCTGTCATGTAACTTTGAATGGTCGTTAAGCAACTGGTCATAAGTCGAGGACTACCTGTAGCCCAGTCTAGTTTGTTGTGCAAACTCAGCCCAGATCAAGAACACTACTGGGATACTTGGGCTTTTGTAACCGCCCAGGATGCCATGTGGGGACAGCAGCTCTGTCTCTCCTAATGTCAGCATTACAGCCCTGGAATGTTTGGGGACTTATGGACTGAGGCACCATCGTGCTGTGTCCGGTGGGCAATGGAAAACAAGTAGAGGATGTGAACTCGCAAAGCTCCTCTTTCATTCTTAATTTCTATTATCTGTATAGGGCAGTACCGCACAAAGTGGGAACCAGGGGAGACAGACTTCCCAAAAGTGTGTGCAAAAGAGAATTTTAGAATTTCTGGGAGGAAAAACCATTCTGATCTGGTTCACACAGGTGTGAGCTGCACACCTGAGCAATGGCCCTTCTGCAGAACATTGGGATTGGGAAGAGAGATGAGAAGCCGGTGATGAACCTGTTCGCCCATAGCAAGTCCTTATTTAAAGCTTCCTACATCCAGCAAGCATGCAGACCTGCATGTCTGAACTGCTCCAGAGGGGTGTTCTGTTTGTCTTCTGCAGAATATGGTGCCCTTCACCCCTCAAAATGCATGTGGGGAAATAGGGAAGAAAGGGGGCTGGATCCATTGGAAAGAAGGGAGCTTACAGGTAAATAGGACGGAAGAGAGCGGTCAATATCAAAGGGGTTTCTTTGAAAAGGCAACTTTTGCATATATAAAAACAAGTATGGACCTAGAGAGGGGCTGCAATAGCATAGATTCCCTTTTTATCTTCTTTTTTCCCCCCCTTTCCTCTCCAGTTAATGAGCACACCTTCCCACAAAGGCTGAGGAATTTGCTCTAAAAGGTTTTTTCCGACTGTTTGGGTCAGTGAGATTGAAAACAGGATTCTGGGGAAAAGGGAAGTTGAACTTGGCCATTTCTTCCTTCCTAGGCCCCGTATCTGGATACCAGGAATATACCAAACTATTTAGAAAGTTAGAGAGGGGATAGGTTTTCTGGCTCAGGTTCTCCAGTAATCTGCATTAACACAGATTTTATAGTTTAAGGCAGTATTTGGCAACTTTAAGATGCGTGGACTTCCCAGATTTTGGGAACTGAAGTCCACGCATCTTAAAGTTGCCACGGTTGGACACCTCTAGTTTAGGGCTTCTCTCAGTCTTCTCCCACTGCTTTACATGGAGTTGGGTTCATTGTGAAATTGGGAATGCAGGTTCTAACAGTTCAGTGCAGGACATCGTTGGGTGAAACCGATACCGGCCAAGTCCATAAACGGTGACCTATTCTCGTAGCTCAGGGCAACCTAATGGAAAGTGAGAAAGGGGGAATCGTAATTTGTCTTACACTAACCCTGCTGGTAGTGTAACCCTGCTGCATCCAACCCTGCTGCATCCTTCATGGGGTTGTAACCTCTCCTGGTCAAAAAGAGGGATGGGAAGGGAAAGATGATGACAGTCTGGAGATTGAGCAGTAGAAGAGGGCACTTAGCCAACGTTGGTTGATCTTAGAAAACTAAGGCTGAGGAGCCTTGGATAAGACTTGCAGGAGATCCCAGGCTGTAAGACTGGGAGAACCACTAGAAAACACCAAACCACTTCCGTACTCATCTCAAAACACTACAGTGACCTATCATCAAGAGCTGAGCTCAACCTGAAGCAGACTGGATGTCATTAGGTAGATAATCTCGGGCCGCCGACCTTCCAGCCAGCAAGCCGAGCTCTTAAGCGCTTGCGCCCCCGCGCCCCCAGATAACTTGACCATTCCAATAAAATCGGGGTGGGCTGGGGTAGCGTATCCTGCTTCATCACTTCTATTGTTTTGACCCAAACTTACGTGCAACCCATAAGGCTAATGGGGTACGTTCTAGTCTCCGATGACAGTTTTGCACTCAAAACATTCCTAAGCAAGGAAGTTCGGTATCCTTGTCTATTTGTGCTTGGTATTCTTGAAATACCTGGTTGGGTAGCTGTACTAAATTTAAGTAAATGACTTTCGCCAACACTTGTACCTTCCTCCTTAGAGGAAGATGAAGATCGCGCATGGCTATGACTTCCATCCCGTCCGATTTGGGGTTTTGTTTCATCAATCAGGGGAGACTTGAACACAGATCTTGCCCGTCCGGGAGAAATCCCACAACAGCTTTGCCAACCTGATGCTCTCAAGATGGCTGGGCAGGAACTCCCACCGTGCCCCATCGGGCTGGCCTCCTCCAGTGATGAGCATTATAGTCTGATGCTGCTGAAGAGGCTCAGGTTGAAGAATGCTAGTGTGGAGCTCACCCTCATCCCAGAATCCAGATTGTTTGGTGTGTGTCTAGCTAGAAGAACACGGCCTTTCTTCCATTAAAAAAGACAGCCATGTCCGATTCTTGTCCCGACTTAGCGGCCGGGTCGTGGCTGAGCCTTTCCTTCAGCCCAGACTAACTAGTGCTTCCTTTTGAGATGATTGTGATGACTCCACCGCCTTTTCTCCAGCCTTCTGTGGCTTTCTCCTTCGACTAAACTTCACCTTTTCCGCCCGTCTGTAGCCCCTCGACTTGTATGCATGCCTGCTTTATTCACACAGAGAGGCACGGAGAGGGGTGAGCACTGCTTTCTTCCCGTGAACGTTTGTGGTTCTGTAGTTGTAAATGCATTAAAAATATCTTTAATTTAAGCACACGTGTTTCTTGTCAGTTTTATCTTAAACTCTTTTTTGGGGGGGCTGGATTCTGTTTGTTTCATTATATCAAGAGCGGGGGGACAGCCGGCTCTGCTTTGGTGAACTAGTAAAACTGGATTTATTTGTGATGGGGAGACGGGGATTTCTTGCCAAGCTTGGCTCCGCGGGGCAATCTGTGGCTTCTCTCCTCGCTTGAATGCGCCTTTAAGAAAGTTTCCTTTGGTAGCAAGGGAAACAAGCCAGTTTGGTCTATAGTGGTGAAGGCACCAGGCTAGAAACCAGGAGACTGAGTTCTCGTCCTGCCTCAGGCATGAAAGCCGGCTGGGGGATTTTAGACCGGTCGCTCTCAGCCCAGCTCAGATCACAAGGAGGTGTAAGGAAAATCGGAGGAGGGATTATTATGTATAATTGTTGTGCTGAGTTATTTATACAAATAAAGGCAGGATATAAATGATATAAAGGAATTTAATTGAAAGATAGGGGTAGAATTATTTCAGAGTCCCTTCTTGTGAGATGGATAGTCGTAGAAATCTAATTATAAAGCATTCAGGAAGAAGCTAAGAAGGAAGATAAATCTTTTGCTTCCCATGAATTGAAGCCCTGTTAAAAAAATACTCAAAAGTCAGGAGACGTAAAGGAAATTCTTCTCTGGGCTGCAAAAAGAGAGCTCTTGATTATTATTTCCTGCCTTTATTTTATATAGGGCAGCGTACCTAATGCTCCTGCCTCCTGTTTGCCCCACCACAACAACCCTGCATGGTGGGCTGGACTGGGAGAGAGGGACTAGCCCAAAGTCACCCAGGCAGCTTCCATGCCTAAAGCAAGACTAGAACTCACAGTCTCCTGTTTTCTAGGCCAACACCTTCGCTCCTATATCAAACCACAGCTAGGTACATAAGATTTAAAAGTACTGTGATATAAAAGTTTAATTTTGGCTTCGGATGCACTTGAAAAATCAGTCTCTGCACTCTTATTGCTGCTGCTGTTATGGCTTTGAGTCAGTGTTGATTCCTGGTGATGCTTTCTTGGCAACATTTTTCAGAAGTGGTTTCCCTGGCCACCTCCTTCCTGGGCCAGGTAAGGAGGAAGGGCTCAAAATGCCCCCAGGGTCTTCATGCCTAAGCTAGGACTGGAACCCAGGTGCCTTCACCGTTACACCCAATAGTCCCTTTTGTTTCTTCTTCCATTGCTTTATTGGAAATGGAGGACATCAATCTTTCTTTTGGAGAGAAAATCATGAAATGTGAAATTGCACCTTAGGATGAACTGATAAAAGTTTTTGAAAATTTGTTTCATTCTTACACTTCATCTTGGTGGAGGTGGAAAATACACAGCTCTGTTGCCAAATAGGAGCTTGCATGATTGACCTCTCCATTAGTCGCCATTTACAGAGGCGACTTCTACAGACAGAAACACGGCTGTGCCATGGGTTCCCCCGTGTCGCCCATTGTTGCCATCCCATACATGGAAGA
>JANHZU010007868.1:2436-15748 GCA_032468055.1 Acrochordus granulatus | reverse complement strand
CTTCCTTCCTTCCTTCCTTCCTTCCTTCCTTCCTTCCTTCCTCCCTTCCCTTCCCTTCCCTTCCCTTCCCTTCCCTTCCTCTCTAATTTTTCTGAGAGTAGGAAATGTATCTAGGGAAAAGCAGTTCTTGGAATTGCATCTTATCTCACTTCTATTGGTGAGCTATTTTCAAAGCCTGGGAGAAGGAAAAAGACCAACAAAGTCAAAGAAAACAAAGTGAGACATTTTTTCAGAACCTTAATAAAAGCGTGAATGTTCTAACAAATTAGTCTAATACTATATTCTATAAAATGTTCTAACAACATTTTATATCTCACCAAGATTTTCCAAGGAATCCCTTACACGAGCCCTGTGAGGTGGACTCCTGAAACTCCATTCCCCTTTCTGAAGATAAAAAAAAAAATTCGAAGAGGAAAACTGCCTTCCCCAATCTGGCACTCTCCAGTGGACTGCCGACTTCACACCAACTTCACGCTCATGCAGCAGGGACTTGAATTAACTTGTGTACGGAGTTCACAAAATGAAATCAATAGTAGCAGTATTCTTAGTAGGCACTGCTCATACAAGTAATAAAACTTTTTTTACTTAAAAAATAATAAAGCTAAATTAAACCTAAATAAAAACTAAACTAAACCTAACTAAATAAAAACTAAGCTAAATCTAAATCATCAATAACAATCAGTCTGAATTTAACTGATTCAATTCCTTCTTGTATTCTAGAAAGAAAATACAGAATGAGAAGTTAAATATTTCACTGCAAGAGCACAAGTGAATCAATCTCAATCTATTATCAATCCAAAGATACCAACAAGTAAAATAAAAATGAGTCCTGTGGTAGGAATGAGGTTCAGAAATCATTTAGGACAAGAGGATTCTTCAGAAAGTGGTAGAATAAATATTTTTTTGCACATACAAATGTTTATTTGATTTCTGCAGCTGCTCATCTGAACAAAAGACTCTGTGACATATGAGGGAAGATATAGGAATTTAAATAAAATTACGTCCCAGAGAGGGGTCTTCTGACAAAATAACGTAAGTACTGACTGTGGGAAAAACCTCCATTCAGATACTGAAGTTTTAGGGAGTATCTATGTGCAAGTAAAGAGAATGCCTTACATATGTTATGCATGAGAGAACTTACACTGGAGATCGGTCCTTTGACTGCACAGATTGCGGGAAAATCTTCAGCACCAGCTATATTATCATCAAAGGGTATCCCCTGGAGAGAAGCCACATACATGTGCTGAAGGCAGTCAAAATGTCCTCCTGAAATTCAATCTTGTCATGCATTGAAGAGCCCACCAGCCAAGTGTTCTTACAAGTGCACTGACTGTGGGCAAAATTTTGGAAAGAAATCCCATCTGAACACTCACAAGAGGACCCACAGCAGAGAGAAGCCATTTCAGTGCTCTGATTGTGGGAAAAGCTTTATCCAGAAAGGAAATCTCGTTTCCCACATGATAATTCATACAGGGGAGAAGCCATATAAATGTTCCCGGTGCACCAAATGCTTCTCCCATTGTACATCACTGTTGATGCACGTCAGGACTTACACGGAGGGGAAACCTTTTCTCTGTGAGATAAGTTTTGTGAACAAGGGCAACCTGGCTTCACATGTGAGAATCCACACTGGGCAAAAACCTATGAATATCCAGATTGTGGGAAAAGTTTTAGCACCAGCTTTCAGTTCACTGAACTTCAAAGGATACATATAGGGGAGAAACCATATCTGTACTCAAACTGTGGACAAAGATTTAATTCAAAATTAAACTCTCAGAAATTATGACCCACAAGAGAACTCACAGATGAGAGAAGCCCTATCCATGTACCACATCTGGAACAGGTTTTTGAGTTAAATCTTCCCTTACAAAACATACCCAAATCCATACCAGAGAGAAGCCATACAGATATTTGGAATGGAGAAAAGCTTCAGTACCAGCTTGCTGCTTGCGAATCACAAAAGATTGCACACTGGTGAAAAGCCATACCAGTGCTTGGGATGTGTGAAAAGCTTTGTCAGAAAGGAAATCTGGTTTCACACATGAGAATACACATGGGAGAGAAACCTTGCCAGTGGTAAAAATTGTTAAAATTTGCAAACTTCCTTAAAAAGGCAACTAGACTTTAATTACGAGATGTTATTGGAGACATTTCATCTTCTATCCGGAAAGCTTTTTCAATCCATCTAAAAGTGAAAAAGAACAGTCAGGAAATGTGTACATCTCTAAAAAGGGGGTGGGGGAAGATGAGAAAACATAGCAAGTTTACACACAGCCAGTTTAAACAGGGTGTTAAGTTTCTAACAGAAGGGAGGGTTTTTTGGGGGAAAGGATGCAGGAGACAACAGCGTTTTCACTTAGCAAAATAAACTGAGATGTTGGGCAATAAAGCTTGATTGTCTTTCAGCACTTCAGTTATAAAGCCTCCTGCATAGTTCTTTTTTGGCAAATGAGTTACTGGCTGTGTGTAACCTTGCTATGCTTTCTCATCTTCCCCCACCCCCTTTTTAGAAATGTATTTATTTCCTGACCGATCTTTCTCATTTTTAGATGGACTGAAAAAGCCTTCTGGATAGAAGGCGAAACGTCTCCAATAACATCTCGTAATTAAAGTCCAGTTGCCTTTTAAGGAAGTTTGCAAATTTTTGCAATTGTTACTACTCATCTTGACCTGGATTAATGAGAAAATTCATAGAATTTAAACCTTACCAGTGTTTGATTATGCGTCATAATTAAAAGTCTCTAATGAAACACAACAGAATTCACACCAAAGAAAAGGACTATGATGACAGGTAAAGTTTCTGTAGGGTGATCACATTTCCATGCAAGAACATCTTATGGCTACCTGGGAGAGGAGCATCATCTCTCTCGTTGACAAAAATCCACATGGAAAGATCATCCCAAGGGTAGCAAATTTTTAGAGGAAAACTCATATATGCACATTGAAAGCCTGAAAAACCTTTCTTGGCATTTGGGGGGTTGAGGATGGTATCTTGTCTTGCATTGCTTGGTGAGATAATTCACATTGTCAGTCAGTTCTTGCGAGACCAAATGGATGATGATGACACCTTATTATCTTTTGGAGAATTTGTCTCTGTGCAGTGAAGGAAAGTCAACCCTGGATTTGAAAGTTGGTTCTGGAAGCAAAAGGACATATTTCTACTCCTTTTGACCTTCTCTACCCACAGTTTGCTCGTACACTTTGCCCATCAGATCACGCTGAACCATTTCTTTGGCATCCTTCGCTGGATCCATAGCAGCCCATTAGGAAGAGGAGGCAAAAAAATGTAACTTTCAAGCATCCGGCTTCTCTGCATCTCATTTACAAGCATTCTGATCCATGTTCCCATCTAGATTAGCAAGACCATTTTCTGGTCCTCTGTGGGCTGTTTTTTTAAAAAGAATGTTAAAAATTCAGCCTTCATCATTTGCAGTGTTTCTAAAAAAGCAGAGATATTGTACGTTTTTTTCAGATTGTACCTGCTTGCTGAAGCAAATTCTTTTGGCAACCACTTTTCGTTTTCAGAAATAAAGGCTGCCTTGTTCTTCGTTGTTTCCCCCATGGCATGTTTTTTTCACAAAGTTTTCCCCAGTGTAAGCTCTCTTTTTAAAGACACTCTGTATGCAACTTTGGAAGCACATGTTCTTTCTCATGTATATCTCTCACAAGCGAGTGGGCATTTTTGTGCTGTTTTTGTACAAATAGTCCTTGCTTAATGACCAGTTGCTTAGCGACCATTCAAAGTTACGATGGACCTTCCCAGAGCTACTTATGACCCAATATCAAAGTTCCAAAAGCTGCACCCTACCCCACCCCTTAGCCATGTGACATTGTTGGTGATTCACAACCAGTTCACATTTGTGGCCAGCGTTCCATGATCATGTGACCAAAATTTTCAGTGGTTTTGTTGATTTCCAGTGTTTGCTTCTGATTTTCAGCAAAAAATGCCCATTGGGAAAAATGGGTTCTGTTTAACGATTGCTGCATTTGCTTAATGACCATCATAAAAAAGTCATATTTACTTACTTTTCATGCTTTTTTAACCACCTATTTCTCTCAAGAGAGATCCCTAAAATTGGGCAGAGTCATGTGGTGACCCGCATAATGACCCCCATGACTTAAGACTCTATTTCCGGGCTCAAATACAGTTGTAAGTTGAGGACAGGCAGATAAATATTGATGGTTCTATTAAACTCAATCCTTTTTGGCAAATTTGGTAAGTGCATTATGGCAGGTTAGATTAGATGATCCCCAAGATAACTTTCTATGAAATTTGACAAATATGTTTCCTTAGAAATCTTTTATGGATTGTACAAAGTCAACACATTGTGTTCTTTGCTGCTTACCAAAATGGCTTTTCCACTCCTGAACTCTACTGGAGATCTATATGGGAGTAATACTGCCCAAATGTAGATGCGTTCCAGAGGTTAGCAGAGTTTTTTCCATTCCTAGATACTTTCATGTAATAATTTCACACAATTATTTGGCCACAAAACAGCAACAAAGAAAAGACCCACAAGTAAAGTTTCTCACGTTTGAGGAATCTGGCAAGTGTCTCTAGGACCTCGTGCAGGAAAATGAACTTCCTGAGCCTTTGTTGGGCTTGCATGAGATTTTGCCCGTTTCCCACAAGATCTCCTCTTTGAGCCCTGAATCATCAGATGTTGGGTCTGAAAAACTGCCAGCTGTGAGAGGACGGCACACGCACCGTACCATCTCTCGTGGTGTGCAGCAGGGGCGTCCACATCTTGGCAGCTTTTAAGATGCGGGAATTCAACTCTCAGAACTCTGGGAGTTGAAGTCACACATCTTAAAGGTGCCAAGTCTGGACACCCCTGGTATGGAGGGTGGCTCCTGCGAAATCCCAGACAGATCCGTGCAACCAGCTCCTGGCCTGTCTTGTGCTGAACTTACATTTGAAGACGGAAATAAATCAGCCGAGGGTGTCCTGGGACACGACAGGATGGAAGCGGTTTCTGTGAGGAATAGGCGAATGTTCAGCCTCGAGCAGGGTTTCTCAGCCTGGGCCACTTGAAAAGATGTGGACTTCAATTCCCAGAACTCCGCAGCCGGCTGAGGAATTCTGGGAGTTGAAGTCCACATGTCTTTGAGTTCTCTCTCCTCCCCAACTTCTAGACTTCCTCTCCTTTCTTCTTTCCTCTTGATCTGGCGCGCTTCTTGTGATTTTTCTGATCTCGCTGTTAGAGCTGCCTCCCTCCGCTTGGATCCCTGCAAAATGTTTGGCCCACTCCCATCAGCTGCTTACAACGTGGCTCACGGGTGTGGACGATAGGAGCCGTCATTCAAAACTTCTAGAAATCTGATATACTAAAGGTGGTCTTGATGTAGCACAAGATTTTTTTTCAATTTTTATTTTATTCAACTTACATAGCCACCCATCTCACTTACGCGAAGCTGGGCTGCTCATGAGTTAAAACAAAAACTCATATAAAAAATTAAATCCATTCACCAGAAACGTAAAAATGCAGGGAAATGTCAGCTCACGGACAACACAACCATCTCAGAGGCTCTCCACGTCCACAGGATCCCCAGGGCACAGCCGTGTCTTCAGGGACTTCCTAAAGGCCAACAAAGCTGGACGTTGCAGGGGTTCCTCCATATCCGAGCAGCTGTAAAGTGGATCAATCAAAAAACAGGAATCTGGCAGCATCTTTTCAGACGAATACATTTTCGGAAAAGGTGTTTCGATAAAATGGGTTGATCAGAAGTGTGCTAGCAGATTCCTGATTTTTTTGCCAACACGGGCTAACTCCTTGGGCCGGGTTGGGCTTCAAGGCTTAGTGACCGTGGTCTGTAAAAATCGACACTCTCATGTTTTGCCAGCAACTGTGCTGACCTGACTTGACCTGACCACAGGCGACTGAGCAAGGACTGACCGGGCTCCTCAGTTTATAGCCAGGTATCCTGGCTTGAAGATGGTGGCCCATTTGTTGAAGCTTGTTGAAGCACGTCAGCTCATCTCACAGGAGGTCCGTCGCACCGCTTATGACTGAGCCTGCTGCTTGTTTCCTGGAGGCTTCTGCGAACATTTCTTCTAAGGCACCAATTATTTCAAGCATTGATCCTCAATTATCACGGTACAAAAATAGTGCAGGAATTATGTACTGTCAGGAACGTCTTTAAAAATTTCCGCAGTCCATAAACCTATTAGCAGAATGCCTGCCAATACATCTATGTGTTTGCGTGCGTGCATATTCATTCTTCTCCCTCTTTGCGTTCTTCAGAAAGCAAATTCTGCCTTCCTATCCTGGTGACGGGAAAGTTCCTTGACAGAATCATCAAACGAAGATGGCAAAGTTTTGAAATTCTTCTGATTTCAGATACATGAAAAAAAAACACTATTTGTCACTGTGACATCTTATCGTCCCTTTTACTTTCTTCGCTGTTTCCCCGATTTTATTCTCCAGATCAAGGTCACCCTTGGCATTTTAATCAGGGGTCAGTCGAACATGTCTCAAATATGACATTATTTGAGGGGCTTGCAATTGCCGTCCACAAGAGACGAGTCGACGTCTCTCGTTTACTTCGACTCTGAATTCATACAACATGCACGATTTAGCTAAGGCAAACTCAGGGATGGAGTTTACACAAGAGGCCCAACAGAATTAAACCATCATAAAGCCATAATTTTGCTTCTCTGGACCTAGCCTATTATGGGGACGAAGCAGTTGTATTTCTTGACCAAGGTTGAGGTTTCAATGTATTGTGGAGGTCCAACACCGTCCTCCTTGAAGCGCCAAGTGAAACCCACCCTCCTGTGACTTTCCTGGGGAAACCCGAGTCCAGAAATGACTGGATCCCAGCAATTTTGTTTCTTAGCACAACAGACATACTTCAGGTGCAACTACTTTAAGAGATGGTACAAAAGGCCTAAAAGGTTCTGCATCGCTCACTGGGAAACAGGAATACAACGTGTTCCTTTCGTGGACTGGAAGCCTCTGTTGTGCTGAATCAAGATATATTTTTAGAAGCGAGGATTTACTGGTTTTGCTGCTATGCACAGGACGCATAATAGTTAGTTAGTTCTCAAGACCAGTGAGGTTATAAAAGTACAGGTAGTCCTTGACTTGCAACCATTCATTTAGTGACCATTCCAAGTTGTGACAGTGCTGAAAAACGTGGAATCCTCACAACCCTCACAGGGTCCTCGCCACCCTGCGATCACGATCTGGGTGCTTGGCGACTGGCTCACATTTACCAGTGTTGCAGCATTTTCTTAATCGCCATTTGCAACTTTCCCACCCAGCTTCTAACAAGCAAAGTCAACGGGGAAGCCGGCAGACAGATGCAGACTGTGGACAGGCGATGTCTCACTTGACGACCGCAGGTGATCGGTTTACCGACTGTACCAAAGAAGACTGTAAAATTGGGTCCAGTCATGTGATGCCTCACTCAATGACTGCACCGTTTAATGACAATTGTTTTCAGGCCCCACCGTGGTTGTAAATTGAGAACGACCTGTAATCAGCTACAAGCTTTAGCAGTATCAGAGAAGTGATCTGCTAATTCACAGTCTGGCGATCAGGAAGAGGAGAAGGAAGTTCCCACCCTGACATATTTTGGGACCTGTTGGTGGTAGACAAGAAGCACTTCTGTGGCCAGAATTTTGTAACTCCATCTCTTTCTCCTTCATAAATGTTGCTGAAGAAAACTGTGAGGCTCATGCCTGAAATCAAGGAACTTGGCAATATAGCTCATTTACGGTACACCTCCCAGGTTCGTGACCCCTGTTCCTTGATCAGGTATATTCAGAGTTGCAGCACTAGAAGGGTGCTAGAAATCCCATCTAACACCTAGTGCAAAATACATTAAAGCATCCCCACAAAATGATGCCCAGCCTCTGATCAGGCACCTCCAATAAAGGGGAGCCCACCTCCACCTAACGGGTTCTACCGATCGCTGACTTTTCGCACACTTGATCTGCTGTCTCATGATGCTGTGACTACAGCCAGAAATAACCCTTCGGGCTCAAATGCTGACACAGCGCAACGTCAGTGACAATTAGGCTGCCAACGATATACAACTACTAGTCACACGCATATCTTACGCGACCTCTCCTGTTGGTCTGTACGCAACTTTTAACTGAGTGAAACGGTGTATTTTTGAACCAAGGTACCTCAAATCGGCGACTGACGGAACGGGTCCATACATTGAAAATGGCATGGACATTTGGCAAACGTGATGAAACATTTTATGACGCAAAATTGCCATAAAGCATTTTATGAAGCAATAAAAATGCCGTAAGAACATTTGCTGTGCTCAACTGCCGACAGCTGGGCGCTTCCAAATCTTGGCATCTGGACTTTTGACGTTCACTGATCTCAACTGCTGATGTCTGACCGTGCTGGGTGATTCAACCTGGGCTGCTTTCAAGGCAGATCCGTCACTGAACGTTTCAGAACTTTCTCAGTGAAGGCAGCGTAAGAAAGCGCTTCACTGTTGAAGGTGTTGAGGAATCTGGTAAGGAGAGTATCTCTGAAATGACGACCCAAAGGATCACAGGTGATCCAGTCAATACTAAACCTCAGGGTGGCAGAGGAACAGAGGTTTCACGGCAGACACTTGTGCGTGGATTGGAAGTCCAGCCTCGCCCTGTGAAAACCTCCTGTGATTTAACACTTCCTTTGAAGCGGGGGTTGCTTAAGGAAATTAGAAGTTTTCTCCAGCGTTAAGAAACCACCGAGTTGCCTGTCCCGGCCCTTATGCTGAAAAACAGGCAATTACGTCAAGAAGAGTCCCTCATCTTTGGAACATTTATATGGTTTCTCTTTCCAGATGCATCGAGACTAAAAGCTTATCTTCACACTGCTGGTCTTCTGAAAAAGTCTAAACAAGGGTTTGGATTTACTCCGAAGGACAAACATTTGATCCACCCACGATCTGGGTGGGTCACCCTGTCTGCAAACCGAGTGAACCCGCGTGAGTTGCAGCCGTATCGATCTTCTAAGCCGCCAAAGAACACGACGAGCACTGCCAAGGCATCTGCCAAACCTTGCTGTATATTAAGGCTATGCAGCAATCCAATCTCAAACGCAGCAGGTGACTTGGAGCATGCACAGCCCTAACCGGCGCATCCTTAAACCAAGTGACTTTTTCCAGGACAGCCAGCTGCACGAGCCCAGCAAAAGACTCCACTTCTTTAAGGAATTGCCGATAAGTGCATCACCCCTGTCTGGACAGACTCTGAATTTGCAACCCAGACTCCTGCCCAGGCTTACTGCCCAAAGCTAGGATACCGCACTCATTTTGGCATCATCTAAATGGCTTACTGAACCTGCAAAGAGGCCCAACACGTCTCGAGGGGAAGTCAGGACCTTTCTCCCTACTCTTTCAATCTTTTCCACTCCAAGAGGCCCCCAAGCCGCCTGTTTGCAGGACCCTCCAAAGGTGCTCTCTCTTGATCATTTTCAGTCTCCCACCTACCCTCCTCCTAATTTGGCATTCTGGTTTCTGCGGAAAGCAAAACAGGAGAGATTTCCTCAAGATCAGCGCTCCCCCGGCCTCCTTCCCCCGCCCCGCAGCCGTTTGGCTCCAAGGAAGATTTTCCCCATCGGTGCTCCTCACCCCCAGCGGAGAGTCCTCTTTTGCTAAAGACAGCATCGCATCTGAAACTCAAACTTTTGGGGCCCCTAACTGCCAGCCTGGCTCCTCTCGTGCGAATATCCGGTTACGAGGTTCAAAGGCTGAGCTGAGAGCGGGACCTCTCCCCCCTTTGGTGCAATCACCCGATTCTTCCCGTTCTGCATTGATTTCTTCATGCACAACAAGGTGCAGTTCCCCAACACAACATATCCCACCGCTGGAGCGTTGAAGGGGTTCCCCTTCTGGCAGGTTTCTCTCTCGTGCTGGACTAAGGAAGCCCGGCGTCGGTAGCTTTTCCCGCAGTCTTTGCAACTGTAGGGCCTCTCTCCAGTGTGCACCCTCTTATGCTGGCTGAGGTTCGAACTGGTACTGAAACTCTTCCCGCAGTCTGTGCATTTGTGAGGCCTCTCGCCTGTGTGGATTTTGACATGCCGGCGGAGCTGGGATTGGCAGGGCCACTGCTTGCCACAGTAGGAGCATTCATAGGACGGGGTCTTGACTGGCTGAGCGAGGTCAACACACGGGCTGCTCTTTCTCACACGTTCGGCGGCCAGCTTTTGGGACGTGTCCTCTGAGAGCCTCTTCTGCCCGGGGCTTCCATCCAAATGATCTTCCTTGCAAACTACATTTTTTCTTGGAATCTTCCTGGCCGAGCTTCCTCGAGTGTGTCTCAGTCCCTCCTGACTTCCTGGCTTTCCTATGACTTCAGGTTCCTGGAAAAAGGTTCCTCTGCCTCTTTCCAAGGAGGTGTTAATACATTCAGCCTCCTGGGCACTTTCCTGACAAAGATCCTGCTTCTCATCTTCACATCCTGAAGCAAAGCAAGGACCTGGCGTCCCCTGTCCTCGTGTCTCTTTTGTGGACACCCTGCTGAATTCTGCACACTCTGTTCCCTTTGGCTGGTGACTCTGGCTCCTTCCTCCATCACCTGCCCAAAGAGAAGCATAAAATCAGCCTGAGAAAATCTGACAATTTTCATAAAGCAGCAGAAAAACCGATAGAATCAGGTAAGATGCTAACATGATGAGTAAAAAATGAATTTAATACCTTTCTTCACCAGTGTCAGCCTCCCCAGGCAGACCAGACAGGACACATGACCAGATGAACTAATTCTACATTACTGTACAGTTAACAAAATCTCGCATGTTTGAAAGTACAGATCTTCCACCATCTCCTTTACATTCTGAGAGGTTAGAGAGGGTCCCTTCTGAGCTTCTTTCTCTGCCCATTATGCAGCTGTGGGCTACGTCTTGCCTTATCTAGCCATTCCCCAGGCAGCATCTCCTTGCTCTGTCTCCCAAGAAAATTGCCCCCATACCTTTTCCACATGAAAGTGACTCAACAATCCCAAACTGGGAATTTTACAGGCTGCCATAGTGTCGGGGCAAAAGATACACTCTGAGCATAGAAGCCTCAGTCTGTCCCAAGTCCAGTGGAAAACTTATTACAACTAGATGTATGACTGACTTTGTGCTGCCTGCCTCAGCAATGTAAAACTAGTACTGCCGCTGGGGTTGGTGAGCTACACTTCCCACCTCCTTCGCCATTGGTTATGTGGGGTGGGAATAGTAGAGAATTGTAGTTCGGCGACTCTGGAACGTAACTGATTCCTCAACCCTGGCCTACAGTGATGGGGATGAGCATCTATCATGAAATACGTGGACGGTCTTGGGGAAAGACGTGAAGAGATGCTGCCAGGAAAGAATCAGACAGGAGAGGGAAGACCACCCAATGGGTTCACAATCAGAGAAAGAAACTAGGAGGGACGTGTCCTAATGGGTCAAGCAGTGAAAAGTGATGGTGGGAAGTTTGTACTTTCATGACTTGCAAGATGCTATGAATGTATCTGAGAGGGCTGACATCAGCTCAGGATTTTGAAGAAGGGTTTCTCCCAACCCTGAGATCTTCTTCTGTGGGAAAAGAGAGCCAAGGATGTGCATTCCGCAGTGGGGCAGCTGCTAGGATCAGTTCTTCCTACTCATGGAAATGTGCACCATAAACATTTTTACGTCCCACCTCCACTGATTCCTTCTGGGTATCAAGTCTCCACCACAGCTCATTAACTATTAATTAATTTTTCCAAAGGAAAAATGTCTGGAAAAGTTAAATTGTGCAGGCGATGTAATGTTTACCTTTACAAGGTGTAGTTCTATCACTTTTTAAGATGATTTTTTATTCTTTTGATTTTGGTTTTGCAGTTTCCAGAAGGTATCTAGGGACTAGACTTTGATGCCAGAAGCATTGTGAATGGAAGAAAGAAGAATTCCAGGTTCCTTCCATACTTCCCCCGAAGCAACCTTGACATAGTCCTTGTTCAGTGGCCGCCTCATTCAGCAAATGTTTGAAGTTACAGTGGTGAGCAATCAGTGAGACATATGACCAGTCCTCACAGTTGCAGCATCCCTGAGGTCACATGATTGTGATTTGGAATCTCGATGACCACTGCACAATTCTGACAGCCGCAGTGTCTTGTTACACGTGAAGGAGATTACTGTGTGAATGGTGATCACATGACCATAGGATGGTGCAACCGCATGGAATTCTCCTAATGATGGCAACTGGAACTGCCGCAACTGCTATTGTCAGTGTGGTCACCTGATGTTGTGTTTTACAACTGTGTTGCTGAGGATAGAGTCGCTGGTCCCAATTGCCATCGTTAACGAAGGACTACCTGTAAAGTCCACCCGAGCTTGGATTTTAACCAAATTCAAGTCAAAATCAGTCACTCCTTTCAGCAACACTTACTGAACAAGGGAGGATCCCCATCGCTATCGTGCTCAACCTCCATGGAGGGCCTCATGTCCTCTGTATCTGATGGATCCAATTCTGCCTTGGGGGAATTAACAATCACTTCTTCAAAGGGCTCCAGTTCCTGCAGAAGATCAGAGATGCAACCCAAAACAGAGTGAAAGAGCTGAGAAAACAAAGACCTGACTCTTACCTTATGCAGTGAACAGCACCAGCCTCCAACACAGACAACTGGGAGCACAGGACAATCAGCCTGCCTGCCTCCCTTGGAAAGGGATAACTACCAAGACCACTGCCAGATAAAAGAGGACTGACTTTGGGGCAGGAATGTAATATGAGAAAGTGTGTCAGATAAGACCCTCTCTCATGGTCCCAAAAATAAAGAAAGCGGGAAGGGGGAAGCACGTTCAGACTTGTAATGTTACGACAGCTTTACAATAAAAGCGGTACTGACCTACGTGACACTGGATTCCTAGTCTGTTCTAATCTGACAGTCCATCCATCCATTCCAAAGTGGTTGCCACTGACATAGCAGTCACAAAATGGCAGCCATAAAATAGTCATATGGCAGAAGGGACATCCACATCTCTAAGACACTCCCAACTATTCCAGCTAACTTTTGCTTTTCCCCCCAATGGGCAAAGTACTCAATAAACTACCAGCTATACTTTTATTTTTTAAGAATGTCCATGGGGACCATTCAGCCCAGAGGTGTTCTTGGAAACACAGATGATACTAGAGGCTCAAATTCTAGTAGCCTCTCAGCTTCTTGCATGGGGAGAGTGGATGGGTACATCGAGATACGATCTGCTCCTATTGTTTTTCCAAACTTGTTACAGAGCAGGCTTGTCCAATCGAAGACGTGTGGACTTCAACTCCCAGAATTCCTCAACCAGCTATTCTGGCTAAGGAATTCTGGGAGTTGAAGTCCACACATCTTAAAGTTGCCAAGGTTGGACAC
>JANHZU010007867.1:16227-27200 GCA_032468055.1 Acrochordus granulatus | reverse complement strand
TCTCCTTCTCCCTCCCTCCCTCCCTCCCTCCCTCCTGTCCCTTCCCAAGACTAAAGCAAAGGTGGCAGAACACAATGAATGCAGATATTAGAAAGTAACATAATGGTTACTACATCACGTGAGATAATAATGGCTTACACCTCAGTTTAGATATCTTTTAGGAATGTAATCCAAAATGGGGACAACATTGTGGAACTGCAGAACTGAAGCAATATTGATATCTCAGAAACATTGGTCTTCTAATGCAAGTTGTTTTTTGCTTTTTAAAAAGCAAAAATTGGTTGCTTTCCCTTAATTAATCCCAGCAGTTGTCAAAACAGGATTTGAGACATCAGCCTTTTAAGTGACAAAACAAAAAGGGAAATATGATGCAAAAAGCCAGGTTTGTCAGATAGAATATGTTATCTTTAATTTTTGTCTTTTTTGTTTTGTTATTAACTCAAAAAGATGGCAACACTTTTACAACTAAAGGTAACAACATTGGTTAATCTGTTGTTACTCATCAACAGATTACAGGAGTAAACTAAAATGTTGATATTAAGAACAATTATGTTTTTAAATAAAGAAAGAAAAGAAGGAAAGGGACTTAGGGGAGAGAATGAGATCATTTTCACATAAGAATACAAAGTTGAATTTGTTGTAAATACAGAATGTGAACTCTGCATTGGCTGGCCTACACATTGAAATTTCCTTTCAGTTCCTCTCATGAATTAATTCATATATGTAATTCAACACAAACATACACACAACTTAAATGACTTCCTAAGAGTTGTACCTGAACATGCCCTAAGATGAATTTATAATAAATTACTTAAAATGATATGAAAAGTGTGGGGCTACATTGTTTGAATTAGTTGAATGAACATAGTTAAAATCAGGTTTTAATTGGAACTCCAATCTGAGAACCAATCCCATTATTACTATTGTTGCAAGAACCAGATCAACTCCACCCAAAATTACCTTTTTCTGTGATAAAATACAAGCCAGTACCAAAGGAACACCTTATGTTATTTGCTATAAAAATGCATCAGGAAGGGGATTCAGAATCTGGGAAAGATAGAACCATGTCAGTAGAAGCATTTCAGCTTGTCCTTTTCTGGTTCAAGATAAAATAATCTTGAAAGAATAAAAGAATATTTTCTTCAAAACTTGAGATTATTGTACCTGAAAGAATCCCTGTGCTTGTGTGTTGACACTGTATTTGTTCCTCATGCTTAGGAATTTTTATTTGCACAGCTTCCTTTGATATTTTCAATAAAATTTAAGTTGGCCAAGAATTTATAACTGCGACAGAAATACAGCTTGGAACTTGATGTTTTCATGTGTCTTTTCCAACAGTGATAAATGTTATATTGATACAGTTTAATTTATCCACAATTATTTATTTAGATTTTGCCCACAAGAAGTATTAGTTTTATTTATATGCAGCTTTAGGTATTTATCCAATCTGAGGAACCAACCCCATTATTACTATTGTTGCAGGAACCAGACCAACTATTTAAAGAGCACCTTGATATTCAGTCGCAAATCCAAAGAAAAGGGGAAGTCTGAAAACCAAGTTTCTTACTAATGTTTAAGCTAGGGAAAAGAATATGAAAAATAGATACCATGTCTCTTTCAAAATATCTAAGTATTAGGCCATCACTCTTAAAGATTACATCAGAAAAATTTGCCAATGAATGACTGTTTATCACCAGCTGAAATCGAAGAGCACACTTTTGAAGTAGAGCAAGAAAAAATTGCCTTCATTCGATGGATGGAAGCAGGTTGAGGATCACACTAAGCATTCAGGATCTGGAAAAATATTTTGTAGAGAACTTCACACTGTAGAAAGCATACATAGCTGCCCCTACTTCATCCAGGTAGCCAGAAACACAAAAGTCCATGTAAGAATTCACATAATTTTCTAATGATCCTTTTCTTCTTACTTCAGAAACTGAAGTGACATGTCTCACACAGATTACAGGTTTTTATGAATATAAGCATAGATAACTAATGATACATCTTTGAGGAAAGACAATATTTTGGTCAACTAAATCAAGCAACAATGGTATCTTGATCCAGGAATTTTGAACTTCCTGAATCAAATGTTCATCTGACCATTATTATGGTCATTTTTTATAGGCAAAGCCTCTATTGTTCACTCTTTAAAGGTATGCAGACTACAAATAATCTGTCAGAAGGTAGAGAATCCTTCTTGTGGCTTTTAGAGAGCAGACAAAAATCAGACAGAAATGATTCTTGCAATTTCCAAATGAGAGAGAGAGAGAGAGAGAGTTATAACAGGCAAATTAGTTTCAGTTGTGATGAATTATTTAGCCAGTCTTTTCTCTCATGAATGCTCTCATTTCTTTTGTGAGATCACTTATCTAGTGGTTTTATAATGCATACACTGCAACAAGATTTTATTACCACTATAAAAAATTATCTCTCATATATTTTCAATTTTGTATTTGTATTTAATATTAGATGCTAAGTATGTATTTGATTGAAATTCCTCATTAGAATCAGCCGGCAGCACTTGCCTTCTTTGACACATATTATTAGCTTGGCATTGGAAGATCTGGCACAATTGAGTCACTTTAATCTGTTATCAAATCAACAGAAGTTGCAAAAGTTGCAATTGTTCCATGCTGGTGGACCAGCTAGTGGAATTTCCCCTGCGACCTTTCTTCATCAGGCAGATCATCATTATTTGCATAAAAAATGGACTGAATTTATTCATATGATTGTTCACTAGGAATGCCTTCTCAGCCTTGCCTAATAGTCTTCCATTTCCTTCTCTGAGTAGGTGAATGAATGAGTAGCTGTGCCAGTTTTTACGGTAAAGGCACAACCACATTTTCAGCTGTTATTTCTAGCACTCTTTATATGTATCCAGCTCTTACCTCTGTGGAAACAACTGGACATGTGTGTCACATGGACTTTGAATGTTGCAAGAAATTGGACTCCTTTGATTTTTGTTCTCCAAATTTTGTTTTCTGAGAACGGTTGCAGTCAGATGATCAACAATAATAATCCATCAAACAATACTGTGACTAACTGATAGTTGTTTTATGATGCAAGGTAGTAGAGAGGTTGAACAATGTTTTTCATATCCCAAACCAATTCAGAATATTGATGTTATTTAACACCATGCTATCCTGTTTTGGAGCATTATATATAACTAAATATTAATGGATACAGCCATTGAGGACACACTTTCTGTAACTGATGGAAACCATCTGAAAGATCCAAAACTGTAACCACCACCACATTCCATTAAAGCCACAGCTAAATAAGTGCTGGTTTTACTAGTCTGAAGAATCTTTTGCTATGAAGGCAGAGAAAAACTATTAATTGTAGAAATGCTTTGGGATGATATCTACTGCTTTGGATCTGGCTGTTATGAAAATTCTACCAGCTTCAATGATTTCCAAGGCACTAATATAACTAGAAAGACAATGCTTTTTATCAAATATGTATCTCCTAATGAAGGATCAATCACAGACTTTATTCAGTAGAATGGAAAGGCAAAGTTGGGCAATCTGTCCTATTTTGTATATTTTAGAGCAGAAGTATTCAATCCTGGCAATTTAAAGATGTGTGGACTTCAACTCCATACACAATTAGTTGCCTGAGGAATTCTGGGAGTTGAAGTCCATGTATCTTAGTTGCCAAAGTTGGATCTCCCTTCTTTAGAGTAAAGTGATACAGAAACAATTGCATAGCTTACTCACAGATTTGAACTAGTCAATAACCTATGATCAAGTTTAGTTTGGATGGATTTTTGACTATAAAATGAAAGGGAACAATCCCACTCTAACCCTCACATAAGTCACCTCACATAAATCACCTCAGTCCATTTTGGGTTTCAACAAATTCTTTCACATGTATTAATATATGTTACTAGCATATTAATAGTATATACTAAGTAGTATATTGGTAGTAGTAACTTAGACATTTCTGCAATAACATGGATAAATTGACATTCCAGTAATTTCTATGTATTTATAGTAAAAAAAACATCCTGCTTTATTTACTTTGCTTTATTTCTGAAATTCAGGTTACCATTTTTCACTCCAGGCAGTTCCCCTGGAGTTAAAAATAAAAATTTTTATTTTTAATTCTAAAATAAAATCTTGCCATTTATTCACATTCTTTAAATGTAATAATGAAAACCTGTATTTTTGTGCCTATACCTTGGCAGTTGCCTGATTACTTATCACAATAATGTGCACTTATTTTCATACATCAGTCAGCCCAGGTGATGATGCAGTGACTTCACAGGAAATCTTTGATATAACGTTTTTTAATGCTATAATTGCTTAATGGCATATGTTTTCCTTGGATATCTGTATCACACTGCACTATAAACAACTGGTTGTTTGATTTGCTAGCTATTTGTCACCTTCTGCCATCATTTGCTTATTCTGATAAGTTTCACTTTGTGCAGATGTACAGTTCCCATGTCAAACCTTTCATGAAATTGCTTTATTCGAACAAAGCATGTATGGCACACTCTAATTTTCAAGTCCTCCTAAACAGATTTCACAAAGCAAATTCATATCTTTTGTCTGTTTTTATATATTGCACTAAAACACGGGTTTGTTTAATAAACCAAAATTGAATGGATTCACACAACACATTAAGCCAAAATTAGCAAAGTACATAATATATGAACCCACTTCTATACAAAAGAAATTCCTGATATTTCTAAATTTCAGGTGTACAGTATCTGTATTTCTAGGAAGGCTAGTGAATTGCAAATCACCTCCCGTGGCTTTAAACCAATAGATCCTGCAATACTTTCTGTCTAATACTGGTGCAATGTTATTGTGGTTCGAATGTTGCACTGATTACTTTTTTCACTTTCTTTGTTGTATTACCCCAATTGTATCATCCTGGATAGTGCCCAGCAAAGAATATAGCAAATCATGTAACATTTCAGTAACATGCATACATAATTAACTGATCACTAATAAAACCCATCAGCCAATATCCTAAAATCTCACTATTGATTGAAGGCCTGCTGGAATGAGATAGTTTCAGAGCTTCCTAAATTCAAGGAAAGTTGGAGAAAGTTGTGAAACACAGCTATATCAAACAATGACATCATCAAGAGATAATAGCAACTACCCTCCTTCTTGAATCCAGTTGCCCATTTCTACATAACTGTCTGAAAGAACCAAGAGAGACATGGATTAACCCGAAGCATAATGTTGAGAACAGTAGTTCTTAAATTATTTTAAGTCACAGACCCCTTTAAGAATCTGATAAAAGCTATGGACCCCCTCCCCAGAAATATTCACATAAATACAATTCTTCAATGCAATTATTTTTTTATAAAAAATAACATAGTTTTTTTTATAAAAAATGTTACTTTTATCTGACCCTCATGGATCCCTCGAAACCTATCCATGGACCACTTAGGGTTCCATGGACCCCAGGTTAAGAACCCCTGATTTAGAGAATATATGAATGCTTTTGTTGGCCTTAGATAAGCCATTGCCTCCCTTTCTCTCTCTGACACTTATATACCTCAGTGCACTTCTACAAAGCATGTTTCCAATTCCCAATCTTGCCAAAGTGTTATGAAGTCAGCTGTGTGATCATCTTCACTGCTGCCACTCTTGGAATGGTGAAAACCAGCAGGAAATACCATGAGCTAATCTAACTAATAGAATAATGCAAAAAATGGCATTCCATCAATTACTGTTATGTCTCTGTGCTACTGCAGCTTCCATATGACAAAATCCACCATCCCAATATCTTACAGAAAAAGGGAAAAACGCTTCACATTGAATGTCTCTGCTCTATTATAGAGATATAAACCTAAAAAAAATATGAATATCAGTCTAAGCATCAGTTTTGAAAAAAATCTATTCTAAATGCAGAGTGCTATGGATTACAATGAGCTAAAATCCAAAAAGATGATACCCTGTTAAACTCTTTTTTTTTTTTTTGAGATTAGAAAAGAGGAGAGAGGAGCTTAAAGTGGTAAGTATTGCACAGGGTAAGATACAGCTAAGATCTGTGGAGATACTGTAAAACTAAGAAGACTAGTTATGCTAGGAGAAAACATTGACTAATTATTATTCCATCACTATAATCTATTACTGCCATTCAGTGTAAAAGTTAAAGAGAGGAAAAAATAAGGAAATACATGTGCCTTAATGTATTGCAGTTGTGTATTGTTAAAGCAACTGTTAAGATTTTTTTCTTTCCTTTTTTAATTCCTGTTAGAGGTGCCACATTTGGTAAAAATGAACAACAATGAAAATCCTATTATTTGCTTTTACTGAGAAAGCTACTATAGGGAAATGGACAACAAATAAATTTAAAGTGGAAAACATGGCACATTCTCATCAGAAGTCCATGACAGGGCAGGGAAGTAATTTCTAATATCTAGGACAATTTAAATAACAGAAGTCTGTATTCTCATCAGTGATGAAAGGCCATGAATGTATGATTATGTTCAGAATAATAACAACAACTACAATAAGAACACTTGATGTAGTAATTCTTTAAAGTTCTTCATAGGCTTGTCCCGACTGCCTTCTGCCAGCTCATGTATACATCTGCTATATACTGGGGTGTCCAATCTTGGCAACTTTAAGGGACTTCAATTCCCAGAATTGCTCAGCCAGCTATCCTGGCTGAGGAATTCTGGGAGTTGAAATTCACATATCTTAAAGTTGCCAAGGTTGGATATGCCTGCTCTATATTTTAACTTGAGACCTTTATTCCATTCTCCTTATCAATCTCAAAAGCTTCTGCAACTTTTTCAAACCTATTAGTTACATTTGCAAAAGCCTCACAGAACACTTATATAATGTCACTTCTTGCATTTCCTTGAGATCTGTTCATAGAAGCCATTAATATCTAATGAGGTATCCTTGCTACAGTTGGCTAGCCTCATATTCTACTGTAATTTTCCTTACAGATAGCCTGAAGACTGTACATATGGAGCTGATCCTTTCATAAGAAAAATTGAGACTTTCCTTTCAGGGGGCAGTTTGGGTGAAATGGAGCCTATGAGGAAGTCCCATCTCATAATTCTTTGGAAACTATGCTCTTGTTGTACCACTTACATGCAAATTTCTAATTTGCCAAATTATTCGCACCCTCCCTTTGGGGCTACCTGAAACAGGTTACTTCTCCCTAATGCAAGAGATAGCTGGCCCTGTTTTAGTTTCCCATTGACATTTTCCCATTTTCTATTGACCTTGAATTAAAACTGATTAAGGGATTGAGCTTAAAATAGAACTACATTGACTAGGGTTCATTTATCACTTTATCTGCTTTTTGTCATAGTTAGTTATTGGATGACATTATAAAGCTCATTGCACCTGCAAGTTTACTGCAGCTTTATTGATATTCAGTTTGTTATATGCTGAACCAATACTGTGTTATTGTTGATTTCAAAAATGCATACTAATGTATGTTTTCTGAAGCCTTCATTGCCTATTAGGATAAGGGGTTAGAAAATACTTGTCAAATCAGCCTCATGGCGTTGACTAGTTGCTTTCATTGCAAACATTATTTCTGTGCTGCTTGTCTTCGGCACTGGTGCTTGATCAATGTATATGAAAGGGTCACCTTGAGTTTTTAAGCTAAAGCTTCAATGTATTTTTCTTCTTGCATGTCAAATTGTAAAAGACTGATCAAGTCTTTTACAAGTACCAGACTTGTCAGCGATCCAAGACAGGCTTGTTCAGAGATATATCTCACAATGCCTTTGCTCATTTTGTGCCTTTATAAAATAAAAAGAAGAATAACATATCTGTCTCTTTTCTTCTAGTCTCCTTAGTTATAAGGATCTGAAAAGCTTTGATAAGTGATACTCTGATCATATCTCATAAGGTAAGGAGCTTAAATAAAGGGGAAAAAAATCAAGTCACATTTCTGCCATGTGTGTTTGTGATATCCGGAACAACTCTATATAGACCTTATTCTTTACAATCTTTTAAAATTGATTTTGAATGAGGTTTTAGTATAGATTTAGATATAGTTTAATTTAGTTAAAGTTGCTCATGGGAATTGGGATGATAATTTGTAGAAAACATTGATTGCATTTTGTCAATTTTCCTAGTTCCTGGGGAAATAGAATAACAGTCTCATTGAAGATAGCATCACTTTGTTGGATAGTTTCTCCCTCTTCCTATAAATAGTGTCTAATGCTACAGTTGCCACAGAAATTGCTATATGAAATCCATAACATTACAATTTGAATGGTAAACTCTCTCAACATTTTTCTTGACTAAAACTATGGAGTCCTTCCAGGACAACCACTAAGAATGTGAAACTTTATTTATCCAGCTATTAGGAACCTTCCCTTTGAACATTCTTAGGCTGCAGTTTTTGTGGATACAGTGGTGCCTCACAAGACGAGACTAATCTGTTCTGGAAGAACGCTCTTAGCATGAAATGCTCTTAAAGTGAAACAAGGTTTCCCATTGAAAACAATAGAAAATCGGACAATCCGTTCCATGCCCCCCAAAATATTCACCAAAACATAATTTTCAATGGAATTTGATGTAGAAATGATTTGTACATTTCTACATCAAGTAACCATGTAAACATTGAAACAAGTAACCATGATGAACACATGATATAAAGCAGAAATAGAGCAAACTAACTAGCACTTATGGATCTGCTTTGAGGCAGGTTCTGGCCTCGGCTGCTGCTTGCTGGCTTGGAGGATCCACTGCCGTCATTTAAAAGGGCCTTTTCCCTCAGTTTTT
This sequence comes from Acrochordus granulatus, assembly GCA_032468055.1. NCBI lineage: Eukaryota > Metazoa > Chordata > Lepidosauria > Squamata > Acrochordidae > Acrochordus > Acrochordus granulatus. The sequence continues at coordinate 18,474 of JANHZU010007867.1, read as the reverse complement.
CCAAGAGTTGTGGGCGGTTTGCAAATGCTTCTTGCCTTGAAGAAGCGACAAAGGGGAATTTCTGCTTCATTATGGGCAAGGACAAGGACAATTTCTGCTTTATTTTGTGTGTGTGTGCATGTGCATGCGTGCTTTGAGAATATTCCAGAGAGGAGAGAAGGGGGAGGGGACTTCCTGGAGATTGAATCTGGAGTCTGAAGTCTCAGGAGTTCCATCTCTTGAATATGTTTCACTTAATTGACGCTGTTTATGCAGCAAGAGAGGAGAGCTCCGTTGTGAGATTTCCCATGTGAGCTCATTGCGATCAGGAACATTGACCTACCGCCATGCAGCAACATAGGCAGAACGCAGACATGTGCACTGCCGGAATGGAGTAAACTGCACATGACAGAGTCAGCAGAACCTGTGTACACACTTGCAGAACTCTTGCATGGAGTTGCTACCCGAACAAGAAATACAGAGTGAGCTGACTGATGATGCGCAAGTTATCTCGCAAAATTTGCTTGTTGTGTGAGTTGCGGCTCGTCTAGCAGAATAAATTTGATTAATTTATTTTTGCTTGTCATGTGAGTTTCACGTCTTGTGAGTTAGTCATCTTGTGAGGTACCACTGTACTTGTATACTTTTGAAGAATGAAATATTTTTTTTCACAGAGATTGTGTAGGTTGTGCACCTATGGCAAATCTGAAGCAATTCCTTTCATGTTGGTAAAGTAACAAAAGCTAAGTAGCTTTTGATTGATCCTGCAATTAATCATTGCAGAATGCTAATTAAATAGTTATTCCTGTCTTCTTAAGAGCGGAAGACATTAATGTTTATTAAGCACCATCTTTTAATATCAGTTTGTTACCGTGAGTCTTCTTCAGGCCAGTGGCTCAGAAAACCAATAATGCCAAGATGTAAGTCATCTATAGATGTCTCATATCTGCTTGGGACAAGGAAGGAAAGAAAAAGACAACAACTTAATATGGATACTTTTGGGAAAAATAATTTAAGAAAACAATCCTGTCTCTTATGATGTGTGACTACATACAAAACAATAGAATTGGAAAGGTTTATCAGGTCTGTAAGGGAATTTGTGCAAAGAAAACATTGCATCAAGAGGCACCAGATACAAAGAAACTTAAATAATGATAAACTTGGTGGAAAAACATAAATCAATGTCACTATATTCAAATTTATACTCACTTAAGGCCACCCCCTACTTTCAAAAAACCCCCCCAGACAAATCTTGAAACAAACACAGTATGGTGTCAGGATCTTTGAATATATGGGCAGGCTGGTCAGTTATTGACTTATGATGTTTCTTTTGGTTGTCATCAATATTTCAGGAATGACAGCTCACTCTTCAGAAGGACAAACCATTACTTCTTTTTTTTTCTGAAGAAGAGTGAAGCCTCACTTGTATCCTGCAAGGGTGTCATCCTATAGGAGATTGTGCACTGTTGATTTTACAAGGTCGATTCTCATTGATCATATTCTAGTTGGCTGAAGGAATGCATACACAAAATGCAGATGTTATCTGAAATGGTGAATGGAATATGCTGGGTGTATAAGGATACTATAAAGAGGTTACAAAACTTCTGTACATATGTAACCAATTTGTGTTCACCAGGAGTCTTGAGGCTTGTCCCAGAGCATTCAGATGCCTTCAGTGTCACTCCCAGAAACCTCCCAAAGCAGTTAGCAAATTGTAATATTATTTATTTAATTATTCTGCAGATACAGTGGTACCTCACAAGACAACTAACTCACAAGACGTGAAAGTCATAGGACGAGCAAAACAATTTAATCAAATTTATTCTGCTAGACGAGCCACAACTCACATGACAAGCAAACTTTGCGTGATGACTTGCGTGTCATCAGTCAGCGCGCTCTGTATTTCTCCTTTAGGCAGCAACTCTGTGCGAGAGTTCTGCTGACACAGCACGCGTGTGCACACGTTCTGCCGACTCTGCCATGTGAAGTTTACTCCATTCCCATACAGGCGGCAGTGCGCGTGCATTCTGCCTACGCTGCCGCATGGTGGCAGGTCGATGTTCCTGATTGCAATGAGCACCACACGATGAGCTCATGTGGGAAATCTCACAATGGAACTCTCCTCTCTCGCTGCGTAAACAGCGAAAATTAAGTGAAAGGCATTCAAGAGATGGAACTCCCGAGACTTCAGACTCCAGATTCAATCTCCAGGAAGCCTCCTCCCCCTCCTCTCCTCTCCTCTCCTCTCCTCTCCTCTCATCTCCTCTC
>JANHZU010007865.1:279551-296187 GCA_032468055.1 Acrochordus granulatus | reverse complement strand
GCATCAGTGGTTGGGGCATAGACTTGGATTACTGTGATGTTGAATGGTTTGCCTTGGATTCGAACTGAGATCATTCTCTCGTTTTGGAGATTGTATCCCAGCACTGCTTTTCCCACTCTTTTATTGACTATGAGAACTACTTCATTTCTTCTCAGGAATTATTGCCCACAGTAGTAGTAATAATGGCCATCTGAATTAAATTCACCCATTCCTGTCCATTTTAGTTCACTGATTCCCAAAATGTTGATGTTCAATCTTGACATCTCATATTTAATCACATCCAGCTTACCTTGATTCATAGATCTTACATTCCAGGTTCCTACGCAATATTGTTCTTTATAGCATCGGACTTTCCTTTCACCTCAAGACACGTCCACAGTGAATCATTTTGGCTTTGGCCCAGGTGCTTTGCTCTTTCTGGAGCTATTGTAATTGCCCTCTGCTTTTCCTAGTAGCATACTGGACAGCTTTCTATCTAAGGGGTTCATCTTCTGTTGTCATATTTTTTAGCCTTTTAATACTGTCCATGGGGTTTTCTTGGCAAAGATACTGGAGTGGGTTGTCATTTCCTTCTCCAATGCTACATTTTGACAGAACTCTCCACTATGACTTATCCGTCTTGGGTGGCCCTGCATGGTATAGCTCATAGCTTGATTGGGTAACATGAGCCCCTTTGCTATGACAAGGTAGTGATCCATGAAAGTGCATGAATGTTAAAAGTCCTTAATAGTGTTTGTAAATAGGTAGTGCCTAACAATGGCCAGCCACAGCTTTGGCTGGCACTGAATTGTGGTGCCAGCTGACAATGCTGGGCATTAGATGTTAATATTCACTCATCAAACAGCTCATTTGCAGGAAAAAAAATCAATGGATTAAGATTAATGCACATCCAGAGGAAGCTTCAAGCTTCCTCAAACTTCAACCAAAAAATGCTGCAAGCATCATGAACTTTGCTGATTCCCCGCTATCCCAGAAAAAGATAGAAACAAATAGGATATGGCTACCTTCCAAGACAAAGAATCCAAGTCTTTTTGCCCCTCCCATAAAGGGAGGTAACATCCTCCTCTCCCCCACTGTCATTGATGAAGATCTGCTACAGATGTTCCAGTAACCTTTCACTGCCCCCCCCCATTTTTACCTTCTCATAGATTTGCTGGAGGGGCAAGAGACCTATCAAGTGGTACTCAAGCTGCTTCAGGTGAGCAAGCTCACAGCTTGTGGATGTGTTAATTAGAGCTAATTAGATCCCTGATTAACCTGCTTTGGCATTTAAATTACTAGTTTCATTTGTCTTGTCCTTGAAAGGAAGAATTGCCTGAGTTGGTGTCTATATCCCGCCTTCTCTCTCTAGGTATATTTCTGTATGTATATGCATGTGTGTCTATATATATACTCATTCAGAGTACTTAAATTTACTATTTGTTGTACAAACTTCATGATGCTCATTAAAAGCAATTTGGTCAATGAACTTGGGAGACCTTTTTCTTGAGCCATTTTATACAAGAAGTTCTCAACTTACAACTGGTTGTTACAACTGGTTGTTTAAAAGCATTCAAAATTATGACAGGCCTAGAACAAGTACATTACAACCTGTAAAGCACTTCTGGCCATTGTAAAATGTCATGCCACAGAAACACATGCACATAGTCATAGGACTGCAATTCAGGTGCTTGGCAAGTGACTTGCCTTTATAACCAGTTGCAGCATTCCAGTCACAGGATCTCAATTTGTGAATTTTTTATTGGTTTCTGGCATTTTTTATCAATTTCCAGCACAAAATGAATTCAGAAGAATGCTTCACATTTATGACTACAGCACTTCCTTAACAATCATGGATTTGCTTAATGACTGTGATGACTCATTTAACAACTGTAATAAAAAAGTCATAAAATGGTCATGTAGGTACCTCAGCTTATAACATTAATGGCTGGTGATGTGGCCCCAATTGTAGTCATAAGTCAAGAATTATTTGTATATTACAAAAGTGTACCTTAATAGAATATTAAACATTAACATCACATATTTTCCTTTATAAGAATAGAAATCTCTTTCTCTGTAGACAAATAATCAGAGAGCTGGTAACACATTCCTTATTAAAAAGAATAAACATTTTAATAAAATGTTATAGCACTTTAATAAAATTTATTAGGTAGGAAAGGTGCTACCAAACTCCTAAGTTTTTGCCATCATAAACTAACATGGCTCTCCTTTTACAGTTTTGCATTCTTGATCTAATGATTGTCCCAATTTTTTATTTATTTGTGTATTAAATTTATATACCATCCATCTCACAGCAAGCCACTCAGGGCAGCATACATTAAAATAAAGATAAAATCCATAAATACAGTTCAAAGTAGTAAAATTAAAATAAAAGAATAGACAAAATGCCGGGGGGCTAAAATGGGGGTAGAATTTCAATCTAGGAGCCACCTCTAAGATGACACACTGTCACCTGGACCCCAAGTTAACCTGCAAAGCCAGGTTTTCAAGCCTTTGCAAAAGGCCACAAGGGTCGGGGCTGATGTCATCTCAGGTGATATGTTCCATAGGGTAGGTGCTACAGCAGAAAAGGCCTTTCTCCTGGACCCCACCAGCTGGAACTCCCTGGCTGACTGGATATATAGCAAGCCCTTGCTGCCAGCATGAGTGGGGCAAGCCAAACCCATTGCGGTCAGATGATTACTCAAGTAATCTGGTCCCATGCCATAAAGGGCTTTATAATAACCCACACCTTGAATTGCACCCAGAAACAGACTGGCAACCAGTGCAGCTCCTGCAGCAGTAGTGTCACATGGGTCACTCTCAGGATCTCCAAAACTGCCCATGCAGCTGCACTCAGTGCCAGCTGTAGCTTCTGGATGTTCTTCAAGAGTACTCCCACGTACAGCACATTTCAATAATCCAGATTAGAGATTACTATGGCCTGAGTGACTGAGAGCAAGGACTCCCAATCCAGGTAGGGGCAAAGGTTCTCCGAACCACAATTGCCACCCGCTCATTGAACAGGAGTTGTGAGTCTAGAAAAACCTCCAAGTTTTGCACCGATCTATCTGGGGCAGTGCTACCCCATCCAGAACTAAAGATTTTAAACCCCAGATCCCAAAGTCCCACACACTCACAGTCATTCAGTCTTACCAGGTTCAGCCAAAGCCTGTTGTCCCTGATCTGGACTCTCATGGTCTCCCGGTATGTGAAAGGGTAGCCACAGCAACACTTGAGTGACCTGGGATGGAGATGTACAGCTGCATATCATCAGCATATTGGTCTCACCCTGTGGCTTCATGTAGAATTCCTTCTGCCCGTGTCCATCAAATGTAGAAGTGTAAGTAGTCATTCATAACTAAGCACTCCCTCAACATGTTACAGACTACTCTCTATTTAAAACGTACCATCTGCACTATATCCACTATACCCATGGCTTGACCTTTGTTTGTCTTTCCTTCTCTTCACCAATGTTCTATTGTGAATTCCAAAGCATGATGTCAAGAGGCTTCAGCAGCCTCAAGACAGTGCCATTATCATGACCTTGTTACATTTGCACTTTCCATCTTCCTTAGTTTGATTTGTGTATCAAAACTGGGTCCCAGCACAGATGCTGCACTTTAATATTTAGAACTTCACATCTATGATACATGGGCATACACTTTCTTTTGTAGCAACAGATGTGGCACACAACCTCAATTATTCTGGAGTAAAGAGCCCCCCCATCACAAGTACCAACTTTAGATAATTTTATCAGCAGGAAGGAGTGATGTATAAATACTTTAAGAAGAAATGGCATTGAATAATCAACTCCAGAACCTCCCCTCCTCAGGGACCACTGAGACAGAAGCACAGGCTGTACAACAGCTCTGCTCTGCTGAAGCAATTAAGCTTTTCCACTTTCTCCTCACCCTCCTTGATGTGTGATTTTACCTTACCATGCTAGTTCTGAACAGAGGCTTGTAGAGTGATTCAATCAAGATCCAAATGTACAGAGTGCCCATTTTATCATTTGGAAAGACCCTAAATAACAAATTATTCAATTAATTACTTTTCTAAAAAAGACTTGGGAATAGAAAGGAGTAATTCTAAAAATTAAGTTTGTTTTTCTCTCTCAGGCACTGCCTGCTTTCTCGAAAACAGGAAGTTTAAACAGACTTTAAAAACTGAATTTAAATTATAAATTAGCCTCCTAATTTTATTTTAAAACAAAGAAACCATTCTTCCACTAGGAAGTACATCCAAAAATAGATTAATAGAAGATATCACACCTTTTGCAATGATGTTTATAATTTAATGCATAGCAATCAGATGTGGGCTGAAAAAAAAACCAAATGCACACTAGATAGCAGTATTCTAAGTTTCTTTGCTGTCATCTAGTGGTTGTCCAGATTCTTGCAGGACAAATCTGGGAAATTTCCATCATGCTGAGAAACAGCATTAATAAATCTGGCACCATATACATACTTCAGTCTGGCAGAAACAGAAGCAATAATGGAAGTTATAGTTTTCAGCACCACAGTAACATAGTCATGTTTTTAAAAAATTCATAAAAAACAAGAGTGCCTAACACTTCAGTCCTTATACAGTACTAGTCAACTTTTCTGTATTTTCTTAAGTGAAGGAAATCTTTACAGTATATGGTCTGCCATGAAAACTATCTACATCTATCTTATAATGGCACATGTAACTGGCTCCAGGTTAGCACTTTACAACAAAGATCCAAGAAAGGTTCAGTCTAGGAAAGGTTGTCCTAAGAGTAAGAGGGAGGTCACTTTCATCAAGTCCCAAATTATCCAGATCAGCAAATTTACGTACTACCGCCACTAATAAATTCTTTTTATGATAGTAGCCTATTTAGAGAATCTTTGGATCTTTCCCCAAGTCTATGTTAGGATATAGAAGATTGGGTAAATACAGAGATGACTTGTAGGTACATTAATACTAATTTTTCACAAATTTGTACTAGACTGAAGTAGATCAATAGCTTCATCTATTTAATTCTCTACTCCTTATACCTTCTTGGAGGTACAATATAATATACATTACAATGAAACTTCCATTTAATGGAGTCCAATTTAAAGAACTTTAAACATTCCCATCCTCATATCCCTCCAAAATAATGGAGACATTTGTGTCATCCAGCAAAGTCTTAAGAAAACACTTATGTTTAAGTCATTTCTGTCAATTTACATCATTTGCATAATAATATAATGTAAATGGCATAACACAACACAAATGGTGTCATTACAGAAATGACAAAAAATGTGCTTCCAGATTTAATGGATATTCAGAAGGTATCTTTCAATTGAATGGGACATTAAATCAAGGATTTATTGTACTGCATTGCATGCTGCTAACATGAAGGTATCTTTGCAGTTGTAGGTTCATACATATCTATCTTATTGGCTCCTTTGAGTATCCACAACTTTAGGTAAGCATTTTGTGAAAAAGTAAACCAAAGAAATTACAGACATCAGATAAAAAGAAAATGAACCTAAATCTAGTTTGTTCCAACACCAAGGGAATGTGTGGGAAAACAGTGGTAAATTGATTTATTGCTGAATTAATGTGAATTGAATACAAAAATGAGTGACCAATGTAAAAGAGGTACATTGAAATAGTTTGTTCATACAGAAGGAATAAATTAAAATCAGATTATAAAGAGTGAATGGATTACAAACAAAAGAAGAAGAACAAGAAACTCATAGCTGGACAGAAAGATGGAAGTTTTAAAGCACAAAAGGCAGTGATAGAAGTGATATATGGATATGGGAGAAGGAAGGATTGGTTACCAGGACAGAAAGATATGGAGGGATAAAATGACTGGTATCAGCATAAACAACTTTTAGCTAGGTTTAATTTCTTTGGCTTATAATTTCAAAGTCCATTTCTGAGTAACATTACTTACCATATTTTAAGCATTAAAAGTCTTGGTGAGCAAATTTGACTACTAATCCTATATTTTATTTATTTTTAATCAAATCTCTGGTCCTGTTTTTAAAGAAATATATTAGATTTATTATGACTTTTTTAATTGAAAGTTCCCTTCTCCTTTGTCCTATTAGAGATAAGAGTCAGCACCAGGGACATAACCACGCTTCAGCTGCTTCTCTGGCCAATGGACTGGATCAGCCTGTTTTTTTCCCCCTGCTTCTCAAGACTCCTTGGTCCACCTTTACATATTAAAGAGACCTCCATCCTTTCCTCCAACATCCTCCAATAGGATGTGCATCATCTCTTTGGATGAGATACAGTCATGTTAAAAATGAAGTACACCCACTTTGAGTTCTATGGTTTTATGTATCAGGACATAGTAAAAATTATCTGGTCACTAGCAGTTTTTAAAAGTAAGTAAATACAACCTCAGATAAACAACAACGCATGACATATTACACCATGTCATCATTTATTTTACAAAAAAAAGCCAAAATGGTTAAGCCATATGTAAAAACTAAGTACTCCCTTATGGCTTCCAAGGGTATGAAGAGGCTAAGTAGCAGCCAGGTGCTGCTACACAAGTGTCCTTGATCAATTGATCATTAGCAAGTGTGACTATCTCTAGAAAAGCCAAAGTTTTAGGAGTTTGCTGGTCTCCAGCATTGAGGTGTGTGCTAACACAACGGCAAAGAATAAAGACATCAGCAATGATCTTAGAGAAGCAATTGTTGCTGCTCATCAATCTGCAAAGGGTTATTAGGCCATTTCCAAACAACTTAAAGTCCATCATTCTACAGCGAGGAAGATTATTCACAAGTGGAAAACATTCAACATAATTGCCAATCTTCCCAGGAGTGAACATCCCAGAAAATTCACCCCAAGATCAGACTGTGTAGTGCTCAGAGAAATTGCAAAAAATCCAAGAGACTTTACAGATCTAAGTTAGCATATGAAATGTTAAAGTTCACAACAGTACAATTAGAAAAAGACTGAACAAGTATGGTTTGTTCGGAAGGTTTGCCAGGAGAAAGCTTCTTCTTTCTAAAAAGAACATAACAGCATGGATTAGGTTTGCAAAATTGCATCTGAACAAATCACAAGATTTCTGGAAAACTGTCCTTTGGACAGATGAGACCAAAGTGGAGACATTTGGCTATAATACACAGTGTTACATTTGGTGAAAACCAAATGCAGCATATCAGCACAAATATCTCATACCAACAGTCAAGCACGGTGGTGGAGGGGTGATGATCTGGGCTTGTTTGGCAGCCACAAGACCTGGGCATTGAGTCAATCATGAACTCCTCTGTATACCAAAGTATTATAGAGTCAAATGTGAGGCCATCTATCTGTCTGACAGCTAACGCTTGGCCGACATTGGGCATACAACAGGACAATGATCCCAAGCACACCAGCAAATCTACAACAACAGGCTGAAAAAGAAAAGAAACAAGTGTTTTAATGTCAAAGTCCAGACCACAACCCAATTGAAATCCTGTGGCGGGATCTCAAGAGAGCTGTGCATAAACAAATGCCCACAAACCTCAATGAACTGAAGCAATGTTGTAAAGAATAGTGGCCCAATATTTCTCCACAATGATGTGAGAGACTGATACAGAAAATGATTACATCAAGTTATTGCTGCTAAAGGTGGTTTTACAAGCTATTGAATCATAAGGTGTACTTAGGTTTTCACACATGACTTTTCCATTTTGGCTTCCTTTTTGTAAAATAAATGATGACATGGTATCATATATCATGTATTGTTGTTCATCTGAGGTTCTTAAAACCTTTACTTTTAGAACTGCTGAGGACCAGATTATTTTTACTATGTCTGGATATGTAAAACCATAGTACTCAAAGAGCTCTTTTAGTTACTTTTTTTTCACATGTCTGTAGGTGGGAGCACCCTACATGAGCAACAATGCTCAGCACTAGAAATAGGTGGGATAAGATGGGAAAGTGTATTAATCATTTAAATAAATAAATATTTTTAAAAAGTACAGGTATGTGATTTTATTTGCATTTACATGTAGGGAAATGAAACATTGCACTGGTATTCCAAAAGATTGCAATTGAGTCTTTGGAGGATGATTTAATTAGGGTACTTCAGCCTAATTATGAATTCAGTCCATTCATTTGAAGTATGATTTAAACTTCAATCCTATGTATTTACATCCTAATGTAAATCCTACTGAAATCTTTTAGCCTATATATTTCTGGATGAATTTGAATCTTTTTAAGATTTACAGAATTTTTTTTACCTATTTGAGGTATTAAAGTATGCACATCATGTCAATGAACTTCACAACTATTCTGTTAGGTTCACCAGTAATATTAACACCATTAACTGCCTGAAGGAAGGTAAAAGTCAGAGGCTAGCAACTTCCTTAAAATCACTGTCAGTAGGCTGCAGTGAGTGCTATGCACCATGATTCTTTTTAAAGTTGTATTTGCAGGCTATGTGTCTCAATAATGTGTTATGAGGTGTATGTGTAATTGCCTGATGTGAACACTGGTCCTTGAAAAGGAAATGGTGTGTGTCTAAGTGCAGGCAAAGCTATTTAGAGTCAGGACAATTCAGCTGCTCTCCGTGGGATCAAATTAGATCTTCTGGAGTTTGGTGATTTAAAGAGGAAAGATTAAGAATAATCCATCTCAATTTCCTTGGCTCTGAAGCAGTACTTAGAGAATAGAAGGTGATTTCAAAGCTCATCTGTTCCTGCAAAGCACAATGTGTTCCCTACACAATTGCCACCTTCCTTTCAAACAGCTTTTCAATCAGCTTTGCTGATTGTTGGACTCTCCAATGTCAAAACAGAAAAGCAAACATGAAAATGGAAAAAGTTCACAGCCACAATGATATGATGGTATCAATCATTCCATGTTTCCTGTGATTTGATATGAACATAAATGAGCCCTCTTTCAGAGCCAGATCTGTCATCCAATTTTGTCTTTATTCTAGGAGTCCCTTTTAGTCATCAAGGGCTCAGTCAAATCAGGATGGTAACTCTTTGGCACAAGTTGACCAGAGCATAATTTGGCTTTTTAAAACTCCTGCTGCAATCAATTAAATATACATCAATTACAATTTTGTGTATATATGTTGTATGAATTTCACTGCAATGTTACATAACATTGTTCTGCCTGTCTGCCTCTGAAGGACATCATTCAGTTTCCCACCTGTCCATAGATTCAAGAGCACTTTACTAAAACAAACTATCCAGACAAGACATTTAGTTTTCAGATCAGCAAAGAGTCTGTTTAGATGAATCTGTGTATCCAGAAATCATCTTTATGATCATAAAGTCCTGATAATAAATAAGCATGTTGGGCAGTTCTGAAATCAGGAAAATTAATATCTTTACTGACTGATTGGGCATCAGTTGGTTAATTTCAACAACAAGACTATCTTATTTTTCAAAAAACATGCACGTGGAAGAGTAAGATTTTCAGATTAGGGATACTGGTCAGGCACGTTACTTCAGTTACCACCAGGACAGATCTTAGGCCGGGGCAATCTATGAGCCATTTTTCTGGTCTCTGGAGATCCTGTAGGGAGCCACATCTTCAGGCTCATTTTGCTCAAATTCAGAAACAAGTTCTTGGTTGATCTTGATATTCTCTGAGATTGATTTTTTTAGACAATCAAAAAAGAAACAAGAAACTATTAAGGAAAAACCATAACCCAATCAAGACTGACAGAGCAAGCTACTATGATGGATGGATGGATGGATGGATGGATACATACATACATACATAAAGATGAGAGATAAAGAAATCCAGCAAAGTCCACTCTCTTGTGCACTGATTATATCACCTAACTTGGTAATTAAAAGTTTGGGGGGAAACAATCAAGTGCAGAGTACACCAAAACCTCACTAGTTCAATCCCTGAGCTACATATTGCAGTATACATATAGGGTTTTCACAATATCCTTGGGGAGCACAGGTAAATGCATCCTAATCTCCAGTAAAGGCAAATAAAAACTGAGAATACAGGTGTACTGATATAGAGAAGAAAGCTGAGCATAAGTCCACCACAAAGAAAAAGGTTACATTGGGTGGAAACTCAGACAGGATCATACTAGAATTGGCAACAGGTGGAAAAATGACTTTGTTTATAGCTCTGAGATCCTGAACCAATCTCCAACAGGGAGGGCCAGGGCCATGTTTCCTTACAGTTGGAATTGGGGTATTACAAGGGCTAGGAGTTCAAACCAAGTCCCTTATTTTAGCAAGGACTGGATGACTGGAGAAATGTTCTCTAACATTGCTTTGTAAATTGCATGGTGTATTGAGACATCTGTAATAACTGAGCATCACATTTTAATTGGACATGAATCACAGCATGGTTTAATCAGTCCACAATTGAATTTTGATGTTGCTCACAATTCTTTTGGGACACAATGCAAAAGAGGACTGGCAAAACACTGTCCCTTAGAAAAATAAATGCTATTAAAGTCCATTTCATCAGCTGTCACCAAGGACCATTTCCAACATTGCCATCACTTGATTATGATCCTCTATATCTGGGATGTCCATAAATACACCCTCAGGGGTATCTTACAGCATAATACGCAATTTACATAAAAGGTCTTTACCCAAAAAGATTAAAGATTAATACCTGATTCAGTTCCTAAGAAGAAAGAACAGGAGTCAGATAAGGGTCCTACATTTACTGACAACTGCTCAGTTTCTCTGTGGGGAACTGGGGTACCAGAAATGCCAATAGCAAACTGGGTATCAGTAATAAGAAGAGAAAAATCCTTGATTTTCTTCTACATGACCTGTCAGTATCCACTAGGAAGGAAATGGGTTTACCATCTATTTCTAAAACAAAGTGTGACTGGGGGAAAATGCACACATTACTATTTTAGCTCACTGTACTGTATTTTAAGCAGGAATTGAGAACAATTACTAGTCTCCAGTGATAAAGATTGTAAAGCTCTCACTGAAGTTAGAGCTAGGAATTCCCCAAAGCAGCTCTTTCTTCATTGTTTGATTAACACTACCTTTGGCTAATTTCAATTAATAAAAATACTGGAATCTCACAAGCTTTACAAATCAGATCCCTGCAACATGGGATCTCTGAGCCATTGAGAGGCAAATAATATAAAGACAGTAGATCCTGATCAGAATTTTAGCAAATACAAAATTCAAGCCTACATTTTTTGTTCAGAGCCAAATATTTAATCTAGTGTGCAAGGGCATTTCTATGCTTAACCCTGCTTTGCTAAAATCAGCCAAGCAGAAAAGTTAAGTTTCTGATCAGGGTCATCCATGGGGAGGGACAAAAAAAGTCTAAAGAGCAGCTGCAACAGCACAGTCAAAGCCATGCTCCTTTGTACACATACTATGTGTAATATATGTAAAAAAGAATGCAGTACATGTATGGCAAGGAATGAGGTTTTGATGGCATAGTAATGACTGCCATCCTGACCTTTTTAAAGCCCCCTGCTTGAAGACTATCCTGTTTCGATCATTTGCTGGAACCTAATAAGTTCATACCAAGAGAACAGTTATGGATGAAAATACTTCATAAGGACAAATAGCGAAGTGTATATTAAATTCAATTACAGAATATTAATTATCAATGCAAAGGCAGAATTAAGATGTAGTTTTTATTTTGAGAAAGACAGTTCATTCAACCACAGTTTCACCCAAGCATGAGACAACTTGACATCAAGTAGAACAGAGAGAACAAAATATATTTCCAATGTCTTGGGTATATCCCCCAGAGATCTTCAAAAGTTGTTGCCAAATGAAAAGGGGAAAATGATAACACGCATGATGCATGAACAATATGTCTTGACCTCACCCACCACATTTTGATTCCAGCACAACATTCAGAAGTTAAGTGTTACTCTCAGCCCTGAAAAAGGTATATGTTCCTAATATAGAGTTCTGCAGCTAACTATGCAAATCATCCCTAAGGGTGGATCTTATTAAATTGCACTGCACTGAGTAAAATCTCCATTAAAATGATAGGACCTATTTGAACAGGTTGCAGTCCAAAAAGAACAGGAGACATGATTGCAGAGAGAATTTGAGGTCAGCTTGCACTACCTTATCATTCCGTCTGATTTTAAACCATCACATATTTAAACAAATGCCTGAACAGGCCTTCATTGATAGATCCTGTATACATCTATTCTGAGATCAATAAAGCTCTAAGCGAGCACAACAATGCAGCATAAATTCTATTGTATGTCAGTGCATTTATTAGCCACCTTTCAAGACTGCAATCTTCCCAAGGTAGCTTATAATATTCAAGACACAATTTGATAGCCAGGTAACAAGTTCATAAAAGTACAGATTATAGATAATGAGGTTCTGTTTCAATTATGTTGTTTCTGTTCAAATAGAGAAGCCATTTGAAGAGAATATATGCAGCTCAGGGTTGAGATGTCAAGTTCTTGGTGTTCACTGAGCTCACACAAATAAAAAGGTTAATCTGTTAATTATAAAACTTAGTGATTTTTAACTGGCATGGTTACAAAACTCACTGGAGACACTTTTTAATAAACTACAGTGTATATCTACATTTATTTATCTTATCCATGAAAACAGCTCTATTGCGGCCTACCGGTCAAGATGTTCAGCTTGTCAGATGGAAGGTCAGAAGCCCAAGTTTGAAGCCCAGGTGCCACGTAATAGGGTGAACTCCTGTTATTCAGCCCAGCTCTTGCCAACTTAGCAGTTCAAAAGCATGCAAAATGCAAGTAGATAAATAAGTACCACCCATATTAGTAGGAAGGTAACAGTGGTCTGTGTGCCTCAGCATAAAGTCATGCCAGCCATAGGACCATGAAAATGCCTTGAGACAACGCTGGCTCTTTGGCTGTGAAACAGAGATGAGAACTGCCCCCTAGAGTTGGACACAACTTAAAAGGGGAAACCTTTACCTTTTTATTGATAACTGAGAAAAAATGGCATGTGTCATATTCAATTATATGTTTTCACAAAAGTGTGCAACCCACTTTTAGAAAGGAGATTATATAAACCTTTTTAGATGAGAGTATTAAGAGTATTCTTTCTAAGTTTCCCTTGTACTTCAGAAACCCAGTAAATGGGAATGAGAACTGAATATCCACATAACATAACCTGTAAAACTGAAGTATGCAAAATATTCCATGCACAAACAATTCCAAACACAGAACATTTTCAGATGGTCACTGAAGCAAACATTAGGTGTTTGTGCACAATGACACAGAACTGTATCAGCCGAGCAAACATGGTTCAGAAGGAGGGAAGCAGAGAAAAAGATAAAGATATCAGTAGCCAAGGAAAGGGAGGGAGGGAGGTACTAAAAGATGGGGATGAGCAAATTTCTGTAGAAAATGCCATTTTGGGAAAAGAAGCAAAGCACACAGCTTACTCACTAGCTTTTGTTTAGTCACATTATGGAATAAGCAGTGTTCAGGGGTTAAGTTTTGCTAAATTGTGACTAAACTGAAATGGACCCCAAAAGGTAATGGCTTGCTTAGGGTCTGATACAGGAAATGTTTCTCATTTCAGACACATTCCTCCTCTAAGGACATGGCTTTAGAAATCACAGCCCATCCTTTATCTATCTTGATATAATTTCCTAAACAATTTCTGTAACTGTGGTAAAAAAGGCAATTGCTATTGAGCAGACAATGCATAGATTTGTGGCTGAGTAAGGATGAATATTCAGAAGATATCCAAATATGTTTAGAATGCATCTATAAAGCTATAGTCCTAAGTACATTTATAAGGTCCCCAGAATGTAGCTGGAGATACTGCTGGCTAAGTAGGCTGAAAACCATACTGCCTGGGGGCCTCCCTTCAAACACATAAGCCAGGGGAAAATAGGAAATCTGCTGGAAAGCACGCTGCAGAGTTCTTCATATAGTGACTATAAGCTTCAATTTGCTGCTCTATTGAGGGGAGAAGGGGAAAGAGAGAGATAAAGACAGAGATAGATGACTCCCAAAGTCTCAACTTGGCATCAAAATTCTCCTTAAAATAAAATTGCCTTTGAACTTCAGCAGACAATGTCTACAGAAAGCATAGATCGACTTTATCTTGACAAGCATTCAAATGCTCTGGCAGAAATTTTATTGACTAATTGATCAAATTTATACAGCCATCTGTCTCTTAAGAAGTAACACTGGGTGGCATACAATAATCAGTCAAAAACAATGTATATATAAAAAAAATTTAAAATATAAAAAGTTGACATTAAAAATTAGAAATTAAAATTAAAACATATACAACCCCAAGCAGAGAGAGAATGAGTACAGATATCCACCTCAATAGTGAAGCCACCTAAACATGGGTTCCCTGGGATCAGCCAGGCCTGATGACACAATCAGGTCTTGAGAGACTAATGGGACATCAAGAGGAATGGAGCTAACCTAATTTAAGGGAGGGAGAAGAGAATGTTCCATGGAGGTGCACACCATGGCAGAGCAGGCTGACTGCCTAGGGCCACCAAATGTAATTCCTTAGCAGATAGTATCTGCAGCATGCCTTCTCGACCAGATTTAATAGGGCAGGCTGATGTGATCAGACAAAGAGTGTCCTCTCCCATAACTAATATGGTAAGATGTAATTTACAGAAACCCATACCATCTTGGCCATCACCAGGGTCAACAAGGACCGTGCTAGATGTATGAGTTCCTGGACACCTGGTGAAAAATAGGCTCAGGACTCAGGATAAGGAAATGGCAACCCATTCCAATATCCTTGCCAAGAAAACCCCATGGATGATATCAAAAGACTAAAAGATATGATGCCAGAAAATGATTCCTTCAGATTGGAAGGTGTCCAATATGCTACTGGGGAAGAGCAGAGGGCAATTACAAGTAGCTCCAGTAAGAGTGAAGTGGCTGGGCCAAAGCCAAAAAAATATTCAGTGGCAGGCATGTCTCGAGGTGAAAGGAAAGTCATAGGAGCCTGGAATGTAAGATCTATGAATCAAGGTAAGCTGGAAGTGGTCAAACATGAGGTGGCAAGATTGACATTGTGGGAATCAGTGAACTAAAATGGACAGGAATGGGTGAATGTAATTCAGATGACCATTGTATCTACAATTGTGGACAAGAATCCCTTAGAAGAAATGGAGTAGCCATCATAGGCAATAAAACAGTAGGAAAAGCAGTACTGAGGTACAATCTCAAAAATGACAAAATCATCTTGGTTCAAATCCAAGGCAAACCATTCAACATCACAGTAATCCAAGGTTATGCTCAACCACTGATGCTGAAGAAGCTGAAGTTGACCAGTTCTATGAAGGCCTACAACATTTTCTAGAACTCATACCAAAAAAAAGATGTCCTTTTCAATAGAGGGGATTGGAATACTGAAGTAGGAAGTCAAAAGATAACTGGAATAACAGGCAATTGGGCCTTGGAATACAAAATGAAGCAGGAAAAAGGCTAACAGTTTTGTCAAGAGAATATGCTGGAAATAACAAATACACTTTTCCAACAACCTAAGAGGTGACTCTACACATGGACATCATCAGATGGCTAACACCAAAATCAGACTGATTATATTCTTTGCAGTCAAAGATGGAGAAGCTCTATACAGTCACTAAAAACAGGACCTGGAGCTAACTGTGGCTCAAATCATGAGCTTCTTATTGTAAAATTGAGGCTTAAATTGAATAAAGTAGGGAAAACCACTAGACCAGGCATGTCCAAACTTGGATTCTGGGAGTTGAAGTCCATACATCTTAAAGTTGCCAAGTTTGGACATGCCTGCACTAGACCATTCAGGTATGACCTCAATCATATCCCTTATGAATATACAGTGGAGATGAAGAATAGATTTAAAGGATTAGATATAGTAGACAGAGGACTTAAAGGTCCGTAACACTGTACAAGAGATAGCCTTGTACAAAAAAAAGCAAAGTGGATGCCTGATGAGGCTTTATAAATAGTTGACGAAAGAAGGAAAGCAAAAGGCAAGGGAGAAAGGGAAAAGTATACCCAACTGAATGCAGATTTCCAGAGAATAGCAAAGAGAGATAAGAAAGCCTTCTTAAATGAACAATATTTAGGAAACATTACTGACAACAAAGCTAGCAGAGGTGATGATATTCTAGCTGAACTTTTTAAAATCCTAAAAGATGAGGCTGTTAAAGTGCTGCACTCAATATGCCAGCAAATTTGGAAAACTGAACAATGGCCACAGGATTGGAAAAGGTCAGTCTATGTTCCAATCCCAAAAAAAAAGCAATGCCAAAGAATGTTCAAACTACTGTACAATTGTACTCATTTCACACGCCAGCAAGATTATGCTCAAAATACTACAAGCTAGGCTTCAGCAATATATGAACTGAGAACTACCAGAAGTACAAGTTAGGTTTAGAAGAGGCAGAGGAACTAGATATCAAGTTGCCAACATTCACTGGATCATGGAGAAAGCAAGGGAGTTGCAGAAAAACATCTACCTCTGCTTCATTGACTATTCTGAAGCCTTTGATTATGTGGATCACAACAAACTGTGGCAAATTCTTAAAGAGATGGGAGTACCAGACCACTTTTGTTGTTGTTCAGTCGCGCAGTCATGTCCGACTCTTCGCGACCCCATGGACCACATAACGCCAGGCCGCCCTGTCTTGCACTGCCTCCCGGAGTCTTCCCAAGCTCACACCCATCACATCGACTATGCTATCTATCCACCTCATCCTCTGCCGTCCCCTTCTCCTCTTCCCTTCAATCCTTCCCAGCATCACAGTC
>JANHZU010007865.1:253949-266205 GCA_032468055.1 Acrochordus granulatus | reverse complement strand
TTTGCACTCTCCTCTTTCACCCTCATCAAGAGGCTCTTTAGCTCCTCTTCACTTTCTGCCATGAGAGTGGTATCGTCCACATATCTGAGGTTGTTGATATTTCTCCCAGCAATCTTAATTCCAACTGGTGATTCATAAAAAGAGTTAGGGCCATCTGAATCTCAAAGGGGGTTGCTATTCCATAGGAAAGTGCAGCTACTAAGAAGATATGATTTTGGGATCCAACAACATAACATTCTTCAATAAAACAAATCCGGAGTATGCCCCTTCTACCAGATATGGTGGGGCAAGCAGACAAAATAGAAGAAAGATGGTTCCACAAGTAGCCTGGCTATGGAGGACTTTCTAGGTGATAACAAGCAACTTTAATGGCACCCAGAAGTGTGCCAGAAGCTAGTGGAGTTCAAAGAACAGAGATATTACATAGAGATAATAAATGCCAAAAATGAGCTACAATTTCTGAATGCTCTTTAAGGGCAGGCCCATGTAGAGTGCATTACAATAACCTGGATGAGAGGTGACTTTGTTATGAGTCACCATAAGCAAGGCCTCCACTTTTTCCTCCAGAAAAGAGTGCAATTGGTAGTGTGCTTGCTTGATTCATTTGGTAGGTTCTGAAGACCACAAAGAGATGGCCACAAATAGCCACAAGTCACACTCTTTGTATTCCTGACTTAAACTACTGTTTAGTCTTACATAAGAAATTCAATTACTATTAAACACATCCTTCCAACTGAAAGGTTTGATCTTGGAAATGCTTATGTACTATATTAATATTCTTAGCATTTGACAGAACTAGTATCCCTGCAGGCACTAAGGGGAAATGTTTCAATTGGAAAATAAAAAAGTATCTTCGCAAAATTAGAAACATTGCATCAACTGACTTTAATGAGCACAGAACAGACATTAGCCATGTTGATATTGGAGTAGGCAGCTCAATTAATTAATTTCCTGAAGAATTAATGTTCAGAACCCATACCTTTTGCTTAATTTATTAAATGTCTTTCCAAGACTGGTTGCTATAAAAACTACAGAAATTGAAATAAATAATGTAAAGTATCAAGTAAGCCCAAATTAAATACAGAAACTTTTGCTATGGTAATAGTACCTGATGCAAAGATAATGCTATGCAATTTTTCAGAAGACAGGAGAAGTCAATGCACAAAAGTGATGTGCAGCTCTGCAAGATCTGAAATTGAAAAATCATGTTCAGATTAAAGCAAGAATGAACTGTGAATAAATGATATACACATGATATTCATATAAATTGGGAAATTAGAGGAAATTAGAGTGGTCAGAACAGCAATATTATAAAGAATAGAAGGCAGAGTCCCAAAGCTTATCAATACAATGGGATGGATGGATGGATGGATGGATGGATGGATGGATGGATGGATGAGCTAAAGGAAAACATCTTACGAGATGTATTATTTTCTAATTGGTTGGAAAATCTCTCCAAAAGCTATAAAGAACAAGAGTCACAGCCAGGGACTCTAGAGAGCTGCTACCAGTCCAAAGAGAAATCTCATTTACTTAGGGGGAGTTACTGTTAGGTCAATCCCAGGGCAGGGGCCATGGGGTATCATAATGGGTTTAGTATGTCCTTCTTACTATTAGAAGCAAACTTACTACTACCTAGCTCAAGTTGATGAACATACATTTACATTTTGCAATGTAGAAGTGTAGAGAATAGCAATTATTTTAATAACATTAATATGATAAAGGAGAAAGAGATTTTTCACATTTTAATGCAGGAATTTGTGACACAAAAAAGGTAATACAGAAAGCTGATACCTTTTCCAGCCTGGCACCTCCTGATATAATAAACAGCTCCCAAAATTCCCAGGCAATGAAGACATTTTGAAATCTCCTAACTAGTACTAGTCTCCAGTTTGTACAGTGCTGGGAACATCACATTATTTTGCCTTGCAGCAAAACAAACCATTGAAAACAAACCGTTCTAGGCAAGTTAACAAAGTCCTTCAGTATGTATGTTTCCTGTATACTGAGAGCTGCTGTACCAGAGTCAAATTCTTTGCATGTCTAACCATGCTTGGCCAGTAAAGTATCTGATTTGATCTATGTAATGAAAAGGATTTTTTTTCCTAGTTCTCTGGCAAATTCAGAAGTCAGAGGATGGACCTTGAGTAAATTGACTATAGGACAAATAATCTGTGATAGGAGACTTCAAGCATGCCAGCCTTATGGATGGTATCCTGCTGGCCAGTTTTAAATGTCTCAGATAGAATCTCAGCAGAGATGCAGCATTTGTGCACAACTGTAAAAGACAGCTGTTGTGAGTGAGGCCTTTCAGCTTGTCAGCTGTAAAGCTGGGAACGTCAAAAGAGATCCCTGTGAAGGTGGACTAGTATGACCTGGCACAGCTATCAGAGCAATCAGTGTGGGTCTCGGAGCCCAAGAGAGACTGTTAAAAGCAGGACAGATCATACTGCAAGCAAAATTTGCTGGTCTAATCAAAGAAAATGTCTATTCCTATATGAAACATCACTCTCCAACCTATTTTACTCTTCAATTTTCTTACTATAATGAGATCAGTGTCAGAATCTCCTCTAATGTAGTAACTAAGGACAAAAACTAAATATGAAGTCATCTGTGCTTCTATCCGACAGAAATGGAAGAACATATCTTTTACATTAAGAAAGAACATTTTCACTTATTTTAAGTAGGTGTCTATTCTCAGCCTGGTTTTGATACCAGAAGATAACTGGAAAGAGAAGAGAAAATATTCAAAGCTTTTCAGAAGCCTTGGAAGTAATAATTCCGCTCTCCCTATCACTAGCACCTCAGAGAGATTCCTTTTTTAAAAAATTAAGGATTAGATCTGTTGTCATACACACAGCCTTGGCTTTACAGCAAGACAAGGAAACATATGTAGTTGCCCCACCCATCTCATTAAGAGTATGAACTTTCTACAGAATTGCTGCAAAACATTTGGAACTTGGCATCTACAACCTGACATGATGAAAGGAAATCATATGGGAAGGTAAGAACCCTTCTCCAACTCTTAGAAAAATATTGTAATGTGAAGGGCATCAAAAAGAAACCAATGAAGGCTGACACCCAGTTCTAGCACCAGCTAGTAGGATATGTAATGTTTATGCCAGATTCCACAGAATTATTATGCTAGAAATCTTGGTCAGTAAACTGCCTAGAAAAAAAAAGACTGGTTTGAATTTAGTGTATCACACAAGCCCAGTAACTATACTTTGCAAATAAGGTTTCAAAAATTAGTGAGATGTATTAATTCAGCCGGCTGTACCTTATTCAACTGATAAAAACATACCTTTAAATATGCATCCTTTAATTTATTCCTAAAGTTATGGATTATTAAACTATCAGGAATTCTGAGATAGTTTCATTTCCAATATCTCAGAAAATCTATTAAGTTCTTTCCTGACCCAGGAATCAGGAGACCCAAATAGGTGGTCAGATCTTACAGCTCTTGACTTTATTAGCAATGAATTAAGGCCACAACTATCATCTAAAGCAGTGTTTCTCAGCCTCAGCAGCTTTAGGATGTGTGGACTTCAATTCCCAGAAGTTTCCCAGCCAGCATTGATCTAAAGTGAAAACAGCACCATCTCTCTCTTAGGCCAGCCCTGCATGTGGTCTTTGCCTCCTATTTATTTTCTCCTTTCTGTATATGCACAGCTACCAGTCGCAGCCTTTACCTACAATAGGCTTGGAGAATGGGATTGGTCAGCTAAATTGTGCTGCAGAAGCAACCACATGCCTTCCTTACAAATTAATCTGGGAATTTACTAGTAATTAATCCAGCATATTGCCATTTCCTCAAGTTAATTAAGTTATAATTTTGCTTTTTTTAATCAAGACCACAGTAATGCTCTCCTTGAACGTATTGTCTTTAAGTGTGTCATTCGTCCAGCAGTTTGGATAACTTACATAATGTCAGGTTCCTAGATTTTTTTGCAAAAAAATGGACCTTAATGAGATGCCACAATGCATGGTATCATCTGTGCATCATGTAACTGTTGACCCTGCATCTTTGCTGGCATATGTCTTTTTATTAGTTCTGCTCCCATTTCCTTGTGCATGCAAATTGCACTTTAAAAAGTGAATAAAAAACAGACACAATATTTTTCCATTATGAGTACAGCACAGAACAAGCTCTTAGGCCCATCAGCCCCTGACTGCTTGTTGGACGTGTCAAGAAATTTTACCTCACAATGTGCAGGAGAACTGCAAGCATTTAGAAAAATGCTAGCCTCCCTTAGCCTCAGTGTGCCTCCAGTTTCTTGTGCCCATAAAAAAATGGGAATAGGGACAAGATGAGAAATGTTTTGAAATCTGTAATGTTTGCAAAGTCCTTTGAACCCAGCAGATGAAACGCAAAACAGAATGCTGTGAGAAGCATATCTGAGCATGCTCAAAAAAACCACTGGTTCCAATCCTTCATAAACTATCCAGCAGAAAAGATTAATTTGATTTCAGGATAAACCTTGCCAGCTGTCTTGCCTGTTCAGCGCCCAAGAGGATTTTATTGTAATCCCATGTGGGATACCCACAAAGGCACATACCATGCTCCAACAAACTTGTGGGTTATAAAAACACTCAGAAAAACATTAATGCCTGCCCCTTCCCCCCATGGAGATTTTACACAGCAACATCAAATAAACCCATGATAACATATCTTCTCAATCAATGGTAAGACTTATAGATTAGGGGATCAGCTAAAGGGGGAAAGCAAGTAGGTGCAATGAAATAGATGAGTGACATTGCAGATAGTAAAGCTGCACAGTTAGTTAAAATGCCAGATTAAGTAATTGGAAAAGGGGCAAAACAAAAACAAAGATTAAAGACACAAAAGCAAGAAGTTTAGATTAAAGAAAGTAAGAGATGGCCCTGGGTGAAAAAGCAAAGATACAGCCTTCTCTAACTTAGTTATAGAAAGATCCTAAGATCCACATGCTGTACTAAATTTTCCATACAATGATGGAGAGCAGACAAGCATATAATTCTCTTCCTCTTTGTCATTTTACCATATCTTGTCACTCTCCGAAGTTAAAGAAAAGTTGCTCCGTTCAAATATCATGCCAAACAAATAAATTGATTTATGACTCCATTCAAGCAATACTCTAAGATGTACAAAAGCTTAAACAATCCAGCCCCATTTAGTCTAAATCTAGCATGTGCAGAAATCTTTCCCATACATTAGAGGGCAACTTTCTCCAGTGAGGAGCCTGCTGTGCATATAAAGATGCCACATATTTTAGAACTTAAACTCATCCCATTCTTGTTTTGTTTCATGGAGTTGCAAGAAGTCTCAAATTGCTCTGTTCCTTTCATATAATACTATCCACGGTACAATATTGTACCATTTCTGGATCATTTTTCAAGGCCCAATTAGTATTAACACATTAATAATGTTTAATTCTGAAAAGTTTCACTACCAGATATTTTGGTTGAACAGACATAACCATCTCAATCCAGTAATCCATAATTTATTGAATCAAGTATTACCTGTATTCATTCTTTTTTCCTGTTCTATCTTTTCTCATTTTTCTTCATACTTCTGGAGTTTGTTAAATTACAGTCTCCTATCATCTCCAAGTCATATAATAGTATTGAAAATCCAAATTTTAATTTGGATTTAAGCCATGTTAGTAATTACAATCTAAAGTTCCGCAAATGTAAGAAGTTGGTTTAACAAATAATAGAGCAGACAGGAAAAGATGGTGCACATAAGCTGAGTTCTCATTCTTGTCACAGTATACCAACCTTTGCTGATTCATTTTATTTATTCCATATTTTATTTCATTCCTATGATTCAAGCAAGCAACAGACTTGTCATTGTAAAAGTCATCTCAAGCCAGAGAAGCCTTCAAAGGTCCCCATTAGATCAGAACATATATACACAAGTGTCTGTAATACAATTGTCTAATACCTTCTCTCCATGGTAAGGAAACTCAGAAGGGACATTTGGCTACATTCTTGAACAGATATCACTTTGCCACCCTTGGGGGTGAAATAGCCAGAGAAGACTCTTTCTCTTTCCCAGGAACAGAACTAGGTAATGAAAAAAAAGACAGAGACACCCACTTCAAGATTCTGGGAAGAGTCTACAACATCCAGACTTCTTAGAGGAATAAGATATCAGAGATATATACTCAATTTTCTTTAATTTTGGGAAAGTTCAAAGTCTTGCCCAATTCCTTTCACAGATATTTTTCTCTGAGACTCAGTCTTCATTCTGGATGAGACTTTATTGTTTCTTTGTTTATAATTCCTCATAGACAACCACTGGGTGACAAAATGTGGAATGTGGCATCACAAGCATATCAAATGACAATTCTACTCATTATCCTGGGATTGAAGTACAAAAAACTGTGGCACTGCAATGCTCATCATTTTTTCTTCATCATGGAGATGATGCATGCATTTACTTTTCATGTAAAATCTTTTTATTGTATGCTTATCATCATGGAGATTTGTACTATTTTTCCAAGAAAGTAAATACTGCTTTTACAAATACAGTTTTTGTCTTGGGGATTGTAATAAGCCTCTGACAGCCTGAGTCTCAACAGCTTGACTATTCGTTGCGGGATAGCTGTCTTAGTTTCTTCTAGTTTTTCTTTACTTATTTATTTCATTTATTTGCAGAAAGAAGGCATTGTCCTTCTTTGCTCCAGTAACTGTGGGCTTTACTCTAGGCTTTCCTGGTTGGATGGGTCAGGCCCAGTGAGATCTTTCACTGACCTGCTACATCTAGATCTGGGATATATGGAGTGGTAGCACCTTTGGAGGGGGAACTTGTTGCATACTTTATAGGTGGTCTGCACAGCTTTGGTCCAAACCTGGCACCCAGATTTCACTTGTAGCTCCCCATAGCTGTTTGCATGTGACAGTAGTCACACCCCAGGCAATGGCTTCAAGAATCAGCTAAACCAGGTGAGGGTTGCTGATGAGTTTTAAACACTCAGTGAGAGAGGAAGCTGCCTATCCAGTTATGTAAAGACAGGCTCCAGATTAAGCAGATAAATTCACTGGAAGACCTAATAGTCATGAAGATAGTTTGTGCAAGCATTGTAGAACAGGAAAAGGACAAGGCACAGAGGACATCCTGGTCATTCACTGCACCTGGTCTATTATGCTGGTCTATAACAGAATCAACAAGTTTGCCCAGAGACTTTAATGTAAGAATAGAGTGCAATTCTGCAGCCTGGCAAGGAGTCATTGGGGGATGTGGAGTGGGCAAGTGTAACAGTAATGGCCTACTTACTTATGTTCTGTGCAGTATACAACCTCTCATCACCAATACAACTTTTCAACTGCAAGCCTATAACAATACTTCCTGGATGCACCCCCAGTCTAAGCATTAACATCTTGCTGACTATGTCATTTTCAGGAGAAAACACATCAGGGATATCAGAGTGACTATGTGTGATGCTGACTATTGGAAAGATCACAAGTTCTCTCCAAAATGAAGCTCTACACCAGACCCAAGAGGCCACTTTCTAGGAAGCAAGGCTATGAAAAGAATTAATGTGTTAAGACTAAAGAATTCCAGCATGGCTTCAACACTGATGAAGACTTAGAAACTAAGCTTGCTGACCTACATCTTGCTGGCAATGCTAAAGACAACTAGAAATGCTTCAGAGATGCTGTCTATTCATCTGCACTGAAGATGTTAGAGCCCTCTACCTGCAAGCAGCATGACTGGTTCAATGAGACTGATGAGGAGATAAGGCTTTATTTGTTGAAAAGGATCACCTTCATTATATCTAACAGAACAGCTATCAAGAAAAACACCTTTATAACTGCTTGTAAGGTACTCCAAAATAAACTACATATAATGCAAGACACCTGGTTGAGCACCAAGACAGATGAAATACAGGGATATGCTGACAAATGACTTGAAGCTCCTAACACTTGGATCTCAGTCTCAGGAGTTCCTCCTCCTGAGTATAGATGGTACAACTTTCATTACAGAGAGGGCTTAGTTTCTGCAGACATGGGATTAACATTTTGAAGCAGTCCTCAACTGTTTATCATCTATGATGAGACAATAGACAGAATTCCCCAGATTGACATCAACGGCATTATGGATGACCCACCAATAGTAGCTGAAGCCACAGAAGCTGTCAGCCAGCTGTCCAGTAGTAAACAGTACACCATACAGATATCATGCAGAGATATCCAAAGTCGATGGTCATATATTTACATAGAAAATCACCAAGTTATTCCACTATTTTTAGAAGCAAGGATCCATTCCTCAGGAACTTAAAGATTTAAGTTAAACATACTTAAACATCATACACCTGTACCAGAGGGAGGGCAATCATCAAGTATGTGACAACCAGTGAGGAATATTACTGCTCTCCAACATAGGAAAAACCCTTGAAGGATCCTGCTAAATTTTGTACTGCTAAGTTTTGTCTTTGTTGTATTTTCACTTTTATATTAATAAGGGTTTTTAGATTGTATATTTTTGTTTTTAATTTTGTTCTTATTGATTCTTGTTCACTGCCCAGAGCCATGTATGGTGAGATGGGTGGCTACATACATTTGACAAATAAAAATAAATTATCTGGCCCCCATGTGGAGCTGAGCTTGCTACCCAAGTCAGTGTGGCTTTTGCAGTTCTTATGGGACTACTGACATTTTTCTGCACAACAACTTCAGGAGAAGTGTCAAGAGCAGAACTGTGAACTCTATACAGCTTTTGTTGACCTCACAAAAGCTTTTTGATACTGTCAGCTAATAAGGCCTGTGAGGATCATGGAAAAGTTTGGCTATCCTACCAAATTCATTCAGATGGTATGCCAGTTCCATGATGACCAGAATGCTGGACAGTGGAGAATCCTCTAAGGCATTCCCAGTTATCAGTGGAGTTAGGTGTTTCCATCCACACTGTTTAGCATACTGTTTACTTCCATGTTGTATGATTCCTTTCAAGATAGTGATATTGAAATCAATCTCAAATTCAGAGTGTATTGAAACCTCTTCAATCTGATTTAAGATATTACCAAATATCTTAAAAGTAAAGATATTAGAAAATAAAGGAAACTGTTGATGACAGTGCCATGAATGCTGGGTCAGAGGCAGAGATGCAAGCTAGTATGAACAAATCCTCTATGGCTTGTGACAACTTTGGACTCGTCATCAATATTCAAAAGACCAAGCTCATGCACTAGCCTGGTCCTTGCAGACTATTCAAAGAACTCCAAATCACAATCAAAAGGCAGAAATTACTGGCAGTGGACCAGTTTAATTACCTTGGCAACATCCTGTCTCAAGTACAGTAGTTGAGTTTCTAAAGAACGGATCTTTGCTTCTGTATCAATAAAGTCAACTGCAGAACAGCAATGGGAAGTTCCGCTTTCAGTAGACTGTGCTCCACTGTGTGGGAATGCTGAGGAATTAATGCAGCAACAAAAATAAAGGTCTGTAGAGCCACAGTACTTGCTGTCCTTCTGTATGCCTGTGAAATGTGGACCGTATATTGAAGGCATACAAGACAGCTTAACTGTTTCCACATGACTTGTCTTCACAGAATATTAGACATCAGATAACTAGATAAAGTACCAGATACTGAATTTTTTTCTAGAGCAAGTCTATCATCAATCCACGCTCTGCTAATGAGAGCACAGAGCTGGTGGCAGGCCACATCATTTATATGCTGGATAAGCGCATATTTAAGCAGCTTCTTTTTGGGGAATTGTCTGTTAGAAAACACTTGCATGGAGGACAGAAAAAAAATTACAAAGATACATTAAGGACTCCCCAAAAATCACTTGACATAGATATGACCACCCAGGACAAACTAGCTCAACCTGGCATGGCCTCATTCATCAAATTTATGAATTAAGGTACACTGCAGAAGCACAGCATAAATGTGACCTGCACAAATCTAGAGCCATCAGTGCAAAAACTGCAGTGGCTACATATGCTTGCCCAACATATGGAAGGACATTCAGTGCTTGAAATGGCCTGATCAGTCATATTCAGATATAGCAAATTTAGTTTTAATGTGATTAATAGTGTTGAGGTCTTCATCAATGACTATAGATGAACAACACCCCCCTTGATCTATAGCTGTTGCTTATGTTCTCACTTCAATGTCTCCTAGATCAACATAATCTTTGAAAGAGAGCTGAGAAAATAGTTTTTCCATCAATAAAACAGATATATGGATGTCGTATCATCAATAAATCTTAGTGATGGCCAGACCTTTCTGTTCATTTGGCATTTTCAGGAGAAGGGGCAAAAAGCAGTGGGGAAGAGTTGTTTGGTTATTTAATACTAGGAGATTTTTTATAAGCTGTGGCTAGATGAAAATCAAATATCCAAAATTATGATTATAAGAAGGCAACACAGCTTCTTCTAAAGTTGTGATTATTAGTGACATGAACTTGTGCTGCTTTCTCTGTGTTTATCTTTCTCTGTACTGTGAGAGCGAAAAGCAGCTTATTAAAGTACAGAGATTGCATACCAATGTTTAAATCCTGCTGAAGTTTCCAAGTATGGTGTTTCTGCAAAAGATCTGTAAATAATGTTTGAGTTAAAAATCCACTGAAACAGCAGTGATGGATATCATACTAATTATTTGTTGAAACATAATGCTTGGCATAAACCAAGTTCACACCAATATGTTAAGCCTGAAACCATGTCTTACATACTGTATAACCAACAGTGGTTAGTTCTCACTGTCTTAGTAGACAGTCCACTTGTTTAGAAATGAGGGATATCAGTCATCCTTTCTGATGTCATTACTTCACCGACCCTAACCCTAACCTTAACCATTAATACTAGGCCTACTTTTGGCAACTTTGCTATTCTTAATCTATCTAGTAAAATCAGACTGCAATCCTCCAACAAAGTTGAACTAAAACACAAACCTACATTTCATGAATGAATCTCAGGTTTATGTTTCTCTTCCATTGCTTCCAAATTCAGTTAAGTATAGATTAACAAAATAGAGTAGAACTTGTCCCCTTCCAGATGTTTTTGAGCTGCAGCTCCAAGGAGTTCTGATAGCTAGTTATTCTTGCTAAAATAAGTGGAAGTTAGAATGCAAGAATATGTGGAGCATAACAAATTTCCAGAGTTAGTGAATTCCTTCCAACCGCTGAACCACTAAACTATACTTAATCTTAAGAATAATTTATTTAAGCATGTTTAACTTTACACCAGAACGTTTTCATAAGAAAATCTGGAACTCCTCTGAGCAGCTGCATAAGAAAAAACAGCATATGTCCAAGGTCCCATGAAACATTAAATCATACTTCTGCCTACATAGCATGCAGCTCACATTAATTTTTACAAGTCAAACATCTAGTGTACTTAAAAAGAATAAAATTAGTTTTTCTATATATCTCAGGGGAATGGAACTGTTTTGATGGAAAACTCAGGGTAAATGAAAGGGAAGCTATTTTAAGCAAATAGACTGATGGAGTTGACAATAACATAGCTTGTGTATCTAGATGTGTATGGCTTTATCTCCTATCTCTTGAAAGAAGAGATTGCTGATGTGACTGAGTGCTAAACCAGGTTTGTAATGAGTTCAGTAGGAAGGAGGAGAACAGAGGAAATGAAATCTCTGTTTGATGGATTTCTAAAAGAATCAAATCTACAGCAAGTGTTAAAGGAGAGGGAAGGTTCATTTTAAAAAGAATGTGGTATACCATGCTCCCTCCAATGAGTTTTATTTTGCAATTTTAAAGAATGTATATGCCTATTTACACAGAGTGATTGTTAAGCAAGGAAAGTTTACAGTAAAACTCTTGTTTTCAGTATCTTTAGAAATACATGTTTCAAGTACATACAAGATACCAGCTACACTAAACAAGGTTAGGTATTTTATCCAATAGATGAATATATAGTACTGAACTGTAGAGTCCTTGGTGCTCACTGAGCTTGGTTGTTTTTTTGCAGACATTTCATTACCCAACTAGTAACATCAGTCCCCCCAGTGAGACACCACCTTGCTGTGGTTGGGGGGCTTGTTTGCTCCAAAGAAGATAAGAACTATGCCAGAAGTTCAACCCTACTGGACAGATCTCATCATAGGAGCCAGACAAAGAGTGTCTCCCTCCCATAAAAATATGAGAAGTAATTTACAGAAATCCAGACTGGCGCGGTCGTCGCCCAGGTTAACAAGGACCATGCGAGATGTTGTTGGCGTTCCTGAGCATCTGGAAAAAAATGGGCTACAGAACTCCTCTGTAGAAGGAAATGGCAACCCACTCCAGTATCCTTGCCAAGAAAACCCCAT
>JANHZU010007865.1:233925-249052 GCA_032468055.1 Acrochordus granulatus | reverse complement strand
TCTTAAATCTATCTTCCAAAGTGTTAGCAATTCTCCCCAAGCTTTGTGTCATTTGATGAGTTTCTCTTCAATCCCCTCATCTAGGTCATTTATGAAGATTTTGAAGAGCACTGGGCCCAAGACAGAGCCTTGTGGTTTCCCACTGTATACTTCCCTCCAAAAGATGTAGTTCCATTGAGAACCACATGCTAAATGTGGTTGGTCAGCCAATTGCTAATCTGTTTAGCGTGGAAGAAGGGAAAGGGACCTAGAAAGCTCTTTTAGGCAATCAGAAGCAAAATATGGCCAGATATTTTCTGGCATTTCACAACATTGGCAACTTTAAAATGTGTGGACTTCAACTTTCAGAGTTCCCCAGCCATTCCCTATGTGGGCTAGGAAATTCTGCGAGTTGAAATCCACCCATCTTGAAGTCACCAAGGTTGAGAAACAATGATTTAGATAATTCCAATCATTCTCAGACAGAGTCAAATGTTTTTAAAATCCATGTTCTTTCTTGTGCTACCTATGCTTTGCTTTATCTTTGCTACCAAACAGAGAAGTTTGTGATGTTTGTTCAGTTATACTTAAAAAAGAAACAAAATTCTCTTTCATTAGTACCAGCAAAAGTCAGTAGGCACATCTATTCTTAGTACAGAGAGATACATCTTTTCCCTTCCTATACATGTTACAGATGAGAATACTGTCATAAAAAAGGAGAAGCAACTTTATCATTACAACGATAACTAAGATTCATAACTGAGATTCAAGGCTCTGTAAGCCTAAGTAGAAAAAAATCTGTCAAACTGCATTTCTTTCACATTTCAAGATTTTAAAATCAACTGCTGACCTATTTATGAAAGAAATTGGCCAATTTCAGTAAGATTGTACTGTATTAAAACATTATTTGTTTTTAAAAAAAGCTCACTTAATCCTCAGTCCAGCACATCTAGAGCTGGGAAGACTGCAGTTAAAAAAATAGAAATAAAGAAACTGTTTCTTTTTCTTGCCCAGGACATTCCCAGCCAGTGACATGAATGGAAAGCTTGATTGAGACACTGCCTATTGGTTTAATTATTGCATTTTTAGACCTGCAGTGAAAACGGAGAGTCAGAGTTTTCACATCACCTGTTAAAAAAAAATCAGTCTCTGAGTTAATATGAGGTTGCAGCATTTACTCAAATCATTAAATCTGAACAATCATTGAGCTTGGAACCAAACCAATCTAAAGAACTAGTATAACCTTTAGCAGACAATATATACCCAAAGGAAAAATAAAACAGCCATTTGAACTGATACAATTACACATTTCAGTTCAGATTATAAATGCATTTTCATCACTTGACATCTGCCTGCATGTATGAATGTGCCCTGAATGACTGTAGATTATTCTGAAAATAAAGACTTTCTTATCAGCCAATCCTCCAGCCATAACGCTATTCACTTGCACATTCTTTCAGCCCCCATCAACAACAAATGGGTCTATGCGTTGCTCCAAGGCATAATATGATTTGCTTATAGTTTAGCAGTGAATAAGCTATTCTGGAATCTCAGTCAATGTGTCTTATTCAACAAATTGTGATTAAAGTAGATTATTTTACAACATGTGAATTTAGTCACAAGATTCAAGCATAAAATTATTTAATAATATACAGAGACGTGATCCCCACCCACAGAATCTGCACTTTCCCAAGAATATATCAACAAATTAAGTTTGATTGTCGAACCATTGATTATGGAGACAAGCTATCTACATTCTGCTAGTATGCAGATACAGTACTTACACTGGACTAATCCATATGGTTCATTAAGTTTCAGTTAATTTTGGGTATACAGTAGTCCTTGACTTATAACCATTTTTAGCAACCATTCCAAGTTATAACAGCACTGAAAAAAGTGAGTTACAGCCAGTCTTCACACTTACAACCATCACAACATCACCACATCAAATTATCAAAATTTGGGCACCTGGCAACCAGCAAGAATTTATGAAGACTGCAGCATCCTGGGTCATATGATCACCATTTCTCACCTTTCCAGTTGGCTTCTGACAACAAAGTCAATGGAAGAAGCCTGATTATTTGATTCCTTTCAGTTTTAGGGCATTTTTACCAGAAGATATTATGATTTGTTTAACAACTGCAGTGATCCTCTTAACAATCATGGCAAAACAGTCATAAAATCAGGCACAACTCACTTAACAACTGCTTTGCTCAACAATGGAAATTCTAGTCCCAGTTGTGGCTATAAGTCAAGGACTACCTGTATACTCAGTTTCTGGAGAAATTATTCTCAATCTACAGAGAACAAGTTAGAAGAATTGTGGTGAATACTGCTACTAACAGAAATACATAATATGTTTTTGTATTAGTTTGCTAGAAATATACTAGATTATGTCAAAACAGAAAAAACAAGAATATTTTTAATGTGAAGTCTGCCTAATCCAATCTACATCTATATCTATTTTTTATTAAATAAGTTTACAATAAGGTAGCAAAAGTCAAAGAAGTGGCACTGAAGTACTGAAGTACTATTCTTTAAACAACACATAAGTATTATTAGTCAGTAAAAATCTAGGTTTGTTTGCTTGGAAATAACTCCCATTCTGTTTACTGTGGGCTAGTTTCAGGGAAGTGTGAACAGGAAATAGATAAAGTAGAGTTTATTTCCAAATAAATAGATCTAGGATTACATTGCAAAACATTTCTAAATCAATGCAAGTCCTATTATGCAGTAAATCATAGAAGTATTTGTGATTTTTGGATGAATATTGATATTTGGAAGGAAAACCAGAAGTTAAACATTTACTTAAGATACACAATTATTCGGAATATTGTACAGCAGTAAAGAAAACAGAACAGATTTAAAATCAAACACATACATTTTTTGCAGGATTTAACTTTCAAGTTATAGACCTAGGAAATGCACTCCATTCCCAAGAACATTCTAGTTTGAAAGTTTCTTTTTTAACCATTCATAAAACAGAATATCCTTTGAAACAAGAATATTTTAAGAACATGAAATCCATTTGCACAAATGACCCCAAAATTTGTTTTTCACAGGTCCCATTTCTGCAACCTTACCTCCCAGTTAAATACACATTTGATTTTAAAACAGTCTCTCACTTTCTTTCCAGCTATAGCACAGTTAAGAAGTGAACTCACTTCAGATTTAAAAAGGTTTAAATGTCTTCTTGTGAAAATACACTAAAACTGACAGGAAGAAAAAATGCATCCATCCCTATCTATTTCAAGCAAGTACTGTACTTAAGGGACCAAACATATAATTCTTGAATGATGCTTTTGCCTTCCAGCTATTCCACAACTCTCCTTTAAGGGAGCCAGCAGCATGACTTAGGGTCCAATGTCATAGGAGCATCTATGCATTACTATATTGGCTTTGACCTTTGATCAAGACAAACTACTAGGGTGGGGGGAAGAAATCAGAGGTTTCTCTACAAGGACTTGCCTTTAGGCACAATGGTTTATGTTTTTATTTCTTGAAACTGTAACATTACACACAGACATACGCGCGCGCGTGTGTAGAGATATCCTGTATAATACACTCATTCACATGTACGCACAACATACAAATCAGTATCACTTTCTTGGAGACCTTCATTCACATCTAGCCAAGAACGTTTCAGCCTAGGGCGTTGCGTAAACCCAGCCGCTATCCCGTCCAAACGATTTACTAGCGGAACCAGAAACTTGTGTTGACTGTGTGAATTACGGTTCGGTTCACCTCGGGAAGCCAAAGCCTCCAAATAAAGGGGGCCGGCTGCCTCGCAGAGGCACCAGTGGAGAGGCCGGGACGGTCGCCAACCGCGAGCGCTCCCTCCCTCCTCTCTTCTCCCTTTGCCTGCGGGGGTTGAAACAAACTCGGCGGGGGGAACCCGAGCGAGGAGGGTCACCCCGCCGAGCCCCCGCGGCCGCCGACTCGCAGCCCACGCTCCGCCCGGGCAAAGACGAGCAGGTGGCCGGTCACCACGTGGGTGTGGAGAGGTTGAAGCGCCGCACCCGACCCAACTTGGCTGCTCCCGTCCGAAGCGGCGCGCGCATTGCTGGTCACCGCTACAGCCCCGCTGCTCGCGCCCCGCGCCTCCCTCGGTCCCTATTCCCCGCCGCGACCGGGCTGGGCGGCGGGCCCTTCACGTACCTTCGGCGTCTGCCGCGCTTCGGGTCCCGCCGCTTCCAACTTCCTCCTGGCCCCGAGAAAGAGGAGGAGGGCGGCGATCCACAGGATCCCCAAGACAGACAACACCAGCCTCCGACTCATCCGTCTCATCCTGAGTTTGGGAGAGAAAAGTCTTCTCGCTTTGGAAAAGCGGCGAGGCGGGGACGGGTCGGGGCTGGCGGGCACGCCTCCACTCCTCGAAGGCGGGCAGGAGCGCTACCGGCGGGTGGAGTCCGGGAGAGCCCCCGCGAGGGGCACGGCGGGAGGACGCCCCTCCCGACGGCCCGGGAGAAGCGGAGGAAGGGGAGGAGGGGACCGGGGGGGCGCAGGCAGTCCCGGGCCGTCCTCCCGCGTGGGGTGGGCGGACGAGGGAGGAGGAAGCCGGAGGGAGGGAGGGGCCGGGGGTTGGGAAAGGGAGCGGATGGGTCTTCTCGCCGCGGATCGGGGGAGAGTCGTCCGCCGGTGACTCTGCTTGCTGCCGCCCTCTCCGGGGCCGAGGGAGGGGATCCTTCCGTGGCGCGAGCCGCTAGCGAGAGAGGGAGAGCCTCCACCCGCCTCTGCCGGCGCCGTTTTCGGATGCGATCCTGCCTGCAGATCGGCCTCCGCAGCCGGGCTTCCCTGCCGACCGCGCAGCCCCGGGGCGAAGGACCGCCGGGCGGGCGGCGGGCGGCGCCTTTCGCCTTCTCCCTGCCCGGGTCAGGCTGGCTCGCAGGGAAGGGCTGCCTCGCAGGGAAGGGCTGCCTCGCAGTCCGCCGCCTGCCCTCCGCTTCGCTGCCGCCGCCGCCGCGCCGTGCTGGCGGTTCCCCGCCGGGATGAGATCGCCGAAATCGGGGGAGGCTCCGGCGGGGATTGGCGGCGAACGAGGGTGAGCTCCAGCGCCGCTTCGCCCTGGCCGCTATCATCGGCCGGGTGAGTTGGGCGGCTCAGGGCCGAAGGCGGCAACTTTGGAGCGACTTCGGCGAAAAATGCCCGGCCCAGCTCGGGCAGCGGGGAAGAAGCTGCTGCCTGTGAAGACAAGACGCCACGGTTGGCTGCCGGCGCAGGCGACTCGCGATCCTACGGTGCGGACGGCCCTTCGCACCAGCGGTATTTCCGTCGCAATTATTAGCGAGCCCGGCTTCGGAGGATCGGGGCGAAGAGCAGCTCGTTGCGAAGAGGGGGATGCCGCTCGCGTTTGCCCTCGGATTTGAGTAAGGTTTCAGCTAAACCCGTGGGCATCCTCGCAGCAAGTCGCTAAAGTTACTTCAAGATTAAGCAAGCGAGGCAATAACAGGCTCAAGCTGCGCACCGTTCGCGGTTTCTCATCCCGCCCTCGTCCACCCTTTGCCAGTTATTACACCAGTGGCTTGGCGGGACAGTCTATAAAAACACGTTTTGGCTTTACTCCGTGGCAGGCAGTCATGTTCATAGGCGTAATGGATATCTTTCCCCGTGCTTGGTCACCCGTGTGAATCGCTTCTTCTTCACCTCCCTGATTGAGCTGTTGAAACAATTCTGCTTGAGCCCCCTTTGGGGAGGGTGTGGGCAGAGGGGAGAAGTGCTCCAAGCATTGCTGTACACTGTAATGCAAGTTGCTGCCTGCAGCCGTACATCTGGAGTGCCTCTTTGCATAATCTTCTACTCCTGGTGGTCCCTGAAGCAATAGGAGGAACAAGGAGAAGAAGCTGCCTGCAGTGGCACATCTTGAAAAGTATTTCTTCTTAAGTAGGGTTGGATGGACTCCAGGCGTCTTATCTTTGGGGGGGGGTTACTGGAACTTCTGATCCACAGATAGAGTCTTAGCCTAAAAGATACTTATTTAGAATTAAAGACTTTTAAGCCAGAAATCTTACTTGAACACCAAAGTCGAACAGAGCTCACAAGCCTTCTATAGAAAATTCTCATCCCAGTTACCTAGGTTATTACTATTGTTATTGTTATTTCAGCGACAGTATTTGGTAGGAGGATCGCTTCGTTGCTCCTATTATTAAATAATTAAAAATCTAAAGTCCTGGTTAGTAAGGTCAACAAAACTTCTAGTTTTTTGGACCATAATTCTCACAATGCTGGCTGAAGTTGATACATCTGAGATGTTAAAATATCAAGTTATTTGCCATCCATGGCAAACTACCAGGGATCAACTACTAAATCTGGCTCTACCTTCTGCCTCCTTAAAAAACATTCCATGATTTTTCTGCACTATATTGCTAATGCTTTGGTTTGTGGGGGAAACATCTGGAATTCCCAGTGCAGAGGTTGCAATTTTTTGTGCATAATAGTTTTTGTAATAGTTGTGCAAGGCATTTGATACAAACACTACTATAAGAAGGATACAACAATATTTTCCATCTTAAAAGTACTTTCTTCCTTTACAGGCCTAAAGTAAGCAATAAAGGGCTCACTTTATTCCAGGGCAATAAAGGTTATTTGGGGAGGGGGGTGTCTTTCTTAAAAAACAGTCAGTGTTACAAATTATAAAGTAGAATGAAAACACAGTGAGGTCATATAGAGTAGTTTGTGCAGACAGTTGAAATTTTGATGTCTAACCATCATGTTATAAATTAGGCAAGAATAATTTATTGAGAAAAGAAAAGTAGTAAGAAACTTTAAAAAATAATTTTTCTCCAGTAAAACAACACAACTTTTATTTCCATATAGATCTATTCTGTAATCAAATATTATTTGTTGTTGTCGTGAAATTTTGTAGCCAGAAGATGTGGGGTGGCTTTTCTCATTTTTTTAAATAAATTATTTTATTCAAAAACAGGACATCTAGGTTGAAGGTCTCCAAAACATTTGTTAGGAGAAATTACATGCCTTTCACACCCAAAATAAAGTCACTTTTATATTCTACCTCCTATGTTAACAAAACAACTGTTTAATATTTCCGATTGCAGTTAAGATATAGTATGAAGATTCATTTGCTCAACTGAAACAGCAGGGAAATTCAGGTAGGTGGAATTTAATTACTGGATTTTTAAAGAAAGATGTGAGCTTTTAGAGCTGTCACAAACACTTAAAACTAAAATTTTCAACAAGGAACAAATTTCTTCCCAGAAATCCTAAAAAATATCAATAATGCTAAATGGGAACTTAGTAGTTAAGAGTCTATGGCAGTAACCTTGGAGAGGAAAACAAGAAGATTCCAGGCCATGTTCATTTCTTTTTAGAGATGTACATTGGATCTAGCCAAATCAATCTGCCTTAGAGATGTTAGATTGCTGCCTAAATTGGATTCCCTATTGAGTGAAAAAACAAATCTAGACTTTTGTGAAACTTGAAAATATACTATTTGGCTCTTGGGAGGGCTGTAGAAAATCAGACAGATGGCTGGTAGAGATACATGAAAACAATGGGGACAGAAAGAATCCTGACTGGCAAGACAATCATCCAAATACAGGAAATGTTTCATCATCAGTTTCCACTGCTTAGAAAAAGGATGCTGAATATTTAGCTCTCAGTCTTTGCTGCATGTTGTGCTGCATTCTGTTAGGTTTGCACCCACTCCAAATCTCCCAGTGATATTCCCCAAACATGGAGATGGCACACACAACTTTTTCTCTGGAATACCTTTAGATAATTAGTGATCCTTGAAAGCTAGTCTGTGCTAAATAATGGGTTAGATAAGAGATAATATTTAAAAAGTGTCCAGATAAGATGGAGGTGCTCATTATAGGAGGATCAGAAATTGGTAGACCCTATCTTCTGAATGGGTTACATCCTCCCAGAGGAAACAGCTATGCACTGTGGAAACACTTCAGAAACACTTCAGTATCTGAGGTTTTCTAGATTAAAGCTATAGTCAAGGACACTTTTTATTAGCTTTGTCTGACATAAAATTTGTGACAGTCATGGTGTCATTGTCTAGTAACCTCCAAGCATAACATACTCTGTGTGAGGCAATATCTGTGACTACTCCAAAAACTTAATCCAGCAGATAGATTAAGGTCTGGAAGAACTCAGACCATATTATACTTATTTTCTACAAGGCTTGCTAATTTGTACTGGACTGGTCTTTATTTTTAAAACCCAATAAACAAGCTTGCAATTATTTTCAACATGGTTTTAATTTCAATAAAATTAAATGTTATAGCAATATGTGTGATGTTCATCCAATAGTTTGACTACTCTTACAATTGTCATTCAAAACTTTTTCATAATAAGTTAATAGTTTTGGCTTTATATCAATTTCCACTGGGAGGCACAAAGCATTTGGGATCCAAAATATACATTGTATATATTGTGTTTTTCTCTGTGTCTCATAATAGCTTTTATTTTTAAGAAGGTTGATTTGTAACTGCAACAGAATATTTTAACAAGTGCAGGCATCAATCTATGTGTAATCTGAACAAAATATTTGCCTTACGTTTTTATTTTACCTTTGTTTAAAATCAAAAAGCCCTGACTGGAACTCAGTTTCACTAAAGTAACAGAAATTTGATGTTAATTTAGGGAGCAGTTAACTCTAAACTTCTGATGATATAATGTCACATGTTCCTCAAGTTAAAAATAAAATCAAATAGTTATAATACCTCTCATATTTCAAAATATCCTTTTTTTGCATGTACAATATTGCAAGTATCATATGAGTAAAAGTTTCCTTATAGAAAAAAGTGTCAGTGAATAAATTAGACATTGGAGCAGATGTGAACTTTTTGTACTATACACACTAGAGAATGATGAAGCTATAGTATTCAGTGGACACATTTTATATAATCAGTCTAATGCAATTCTTTCCACCATTACTTGCCTTGATTGCTTGTTTATTGATTATTCATTCCCCACAGCCCAATTCTTTCTGATTTCTCTTTCAAACTCACCTTCCTGTTTTTCTAGTATGACCTGCAGTGCTCAGAGTATAGGTCTAAACATTTCATTGGCTATGTCAAAAGAATGTGCTAACTTGTCTTTATTGTTTTTCTGTGGTTTTGCACAAGAGACCTGGAGAAAAACTGGATCCAGTTATCATACAGTATCAACAAGAAAAATGAGAAGAAACAATGACAGGTGGCACTTTACTGCAGGAGGCAGTACAGCAGAATCCAAATTAAGTACATCCAAATTAAGGATGTGGATGAGACACAATTCTATGTCATTGACTCCTTTCTTCTTCTTCTAAACTTTTAAGAAACATTACAGCAGTACCAGGTGGAAAAAGGTAGTGTGTACAAAAAAAAAGGTAGTGAGCTACACCATGAAACACAATAAGATGTGGTTGAACTGCTCATGCAGGTATGAAACATTGCCAGTTTGTGAAAGCCAAATGATTGGTATGATTCACA
Source organism: Acrochordus granulatus (assembly GCA_032468055.1). Classification (NCBI taxonomy): domain Eukaryota; kingdom Metazoa; phylum Chordata; class Lepidosauria; order Squamata; family Acrochordidae; genus Acrochordus; species Acrochordus granulatus. Next base: position 239,636 of record JANHZU010007865.1, on the reverse strand, counting down.
AAATTGTCTGGCAATGGCTTTGGCAGGGGATTTACTCCTCCTGAATCCAAAGGCTTGGCATAAGCACAGCCACCCCTGAGTGAGGCTGGCTGATACTTGCATGGAATATTTCTATGCAAAGCACTAGACTAATGTGACTGTGTTGTTTTTTCCCAGAAATATCTGGCTTTGTATTATATGTCTTTAAACAGATTGGTACCCACCTACCTACTTATAAAAAGTGACAGAGCTAATATATGATTAACAATGTGGCCCTGGTGGGACAAAAATAGACACTGATGTAAGTTGTACTCATAGAAGCAGACAGACAGTGCAGTATAGTAGTTAAAATACTGGGCTAGGGGCAGGCAGACACAGCTTTTCACCTCCTTTCGGCAGGGAAGCCAGCTGGGTGATGGAGGCGAGTTGGATGAGCTTCAACCAGTCACTTTCTTTCAGCTTAGGCTGGAAAGTCAAGATGCATCAGACCATTATGCATCTTGACCATTATGGTAAACTACAGTCCATAGCCTACATGAAGGGGGCTTTGTCATGCAGTGGATTGATTTGGACTGATGGTAATAATACTCAGAATGCAACCCATAAAAGTCTATGTTATGCTTAGAAGTGCCCATGATGATTTTCTACTAATAAACACATGTACTGTAAATGGGAATCATGAAGCATTCCTGTACATTTGGTTAGACCAATATTCACTTTAGGAAATGTATTTATATAGGCATTGGCCAGAGCAGACAAATGTCATGGGTCAGACAAAGTCATCATATAAATACACAGTTCATAATTACAATAATTCATGTCATTGACATCATTATGGCTTTTGACGGATGCCTATCTATATTTATTACATTTATAATTTACCTTTTATAAAAGGAGCTTGAGAGTATAAATTGGTTCTCTCTCTCCTATATGACACATATGACAACCCTGTGAAGTAGCTTAGATTAAAAATAATGACTAATCCAAATTCAATTATATAACCAAAGGAGGATTTGAATACTATATCATCTTAACTGGATACACACTTGATATTAAGCAATGTGTTGTTTGTTTGACTTTAACTAGCATGTTGTATAAAGCAAGAAGGCCTCCTCCAACAGACCCTGGTTAACAAAATTAATTTTTTACACCACAGTCAGAACTAGCAGATATTATTAATTTCTTGTTAGGCTTGAAGGATCAGGCTCAGATGGTTCAGTTCTAATCTAAAGTTTTAGTGAAGCTCCAAGTCACAAAAATTCTCCAACTGCCTGCCAAGCACCTGGAGTCCCCAGGTAAGGCTTCATGAGGGATTGGACCTTTGGCATTTGTGCATACCAAGTAACACCCTCTTCACCCCTGGCTCCATCCTTCCTTTTCCCACACTTGTCTTCTAAATATTCTTTTGAAAATCTACCTGATTAAATCTAGTTAGCTTGGTTCAGAACTACTGTGTTATCTTCAGTTTCTTGTCACATATTAATGGTGCGGGAGCCTTGGTGTGAAGAAAATGTCACAACTCTAAAGGCCACTTGCTGCTCTTTTGTATTCTTACTGGTTTTAAAGTAAACCTATTTGGGAGAAGGGGAGAATTGGTCATCATTAAAATGTATTGGTCATCATTAAAATGTATTGTGCAATTCATAACTATCTTACAAGAGCAGCTATTGACATGACTGTATAGCATTCATACATTGCTGCCCTATATTTGAATTAGGCAGTACTTTATTAGGCAGTACTTTATTTGGGAGATGAACACTGGTTTCAGAATTCCAATGTCATGCATGTGGAGGATTTTTTTTCTTACAAAGGCATGCCCAGGAAGAGGGGGTAAAAGCAGTACAATCAGAAAACTTTATTATTATTTTGCAGTGTAGGTGTCTTTATGCTTTCTCCATGGAGCTTCTAAACCACAGGTAGGGCACCTCTCATCATCTAGGTGTTTCCGGAACTCTGGAGTTCCATCAATCTATCTAGCATGACCAACATGCAGGAAAGACAGAAGTTGTCAGTACTACGACACTGAATGGCTGCAGCTTCTCATTCTGTGTTTTATTTTGCAATAATAGACTGAACTAATTACAAGGCATTAAAATTAACATTCATTTCAGCACATGAAAAATATCTGGGTTATGTGTGTGTGTATATATATACTGTATATATATAATGTTTATAGTGCTTTGTCCAGTAACGTTACAACCAGCAAATGTAAAAATTTACTGTATTCATTAATATCCAGCATGTTGTTTAATATCCAGCATATGCTTTGCAGTAATATTATATTCACAAATTATTCTAGTTCAAACATTGCAGAGAAGGTTATATTAAGTGTCTGATCCTGTGTATCCTTATCTGGAAGTAAGTCAAACAGAGTTAAATTAATCTTTAATATTATGCATGCTCTGCGAAGGAGGAGAACTTTCTACAGGAGCAAAGATACAGACAAACATTTAAAATAAGAAAGTTTAAGCTCTTGCATATGAAAGCTTAAGCAAGAGTAAATTTGTATATCTTTAACATGTTACAAGTCTCTCTATTGTGATTTGTATATTACAGCCCCTGGTGGGATTAAAATCTAGTCTCCTTTATGGAACAAACCTTTATTGAAAATTTAAAAATCCAGAACCAAGGAAGAAAACAGTAATGTAAATACAGTAGAAATTAAATTACAAGTATGATAATAAATATGGCTTTTCTGACAAAAATGCTTTCAAAAGATGCTGCCTTGCTACTTTGAGAAACATCTCCCTCTGCTGTGAAAAAAGAGATATTGACAAGTCCCAGCAATTCTAATAAATTTCCAGAGATTTATTTCTCATCATCAGAATAAAGTTATACATTCTCTTCTAGTTTGTAGAAGGCCATTTAAATCTATATAAAATGAATGAAAAATGCAGCTGCTATTACCTGTGCTGAATTCTGATTTGTTGGCAGGAAAGGCAGCATTTACTGAACCTCAGGAAAAAAAAAAAGCAGGGGCAGCTAGTGTTTGGAAAGCAGAATGAAGGAGAAATGTCATCTGAATTTCTTTACATTTTAAACAGCCATAGTTCTTATAGATTCTTGAAACGGAACCGACACAGAAAACATTGCCTATAGATCAGTTTAAAGAAAATGTGAGGATGCTTCTGCAGGCAAAACAGATAACATTGCCTTGGAGGATGAAGGAGAAATGGGAGGTAAGAGAGATCCTGATGACATTGCACAAATCCTTACATATCCATAATCTGAAAGATCGCTCTTAGTTATTGATGCCATAAGTCTGAAATAAGATTTTATCTGCTGCTTTTCCAGTTCACTGTAACTCCTTGAAATGCTCTTGAAATTGGATTTGTTAATTCTCTAATACAGAATATTGCAATGATCAAATAGTGGGGGTTTCTTTGTTTTCAAATTATGCTATTCCCATAAGATTGGCAAAAGGTAATCATTCTTGTATTTTTCATTCTGTTCTGGATTTTTTAAACAAAATTGTATTTCTTGGTAGAACTTCTAATTCATTTTGTGGCTCAAGGAAAATTTCAGAGGAAGGAATTGTCCATGACACTGATTTAAGCAGGGGGACCTAACCTTTCCAGTAGAGGCTTTTCAAAGGATTTGAACAATCACTTAACCTATGCCCATTATTAAAGGATAAAATTATTTCAGTTGCTAATGACAGCAGCACTTGCCATTTTGAAAGGCCTTGCTATGCAGGTAGCTTGAAAGGGTTCCAGGCAAAGGAAATTTGTAGCCATAATCAGTGATGTCACCTAAGCAGGAATTTGGAAATAAAGTTCAGGGGCTCCACTTAACAAGGGAGAAGCAAGTAGCTCAAATTCAACATGTTACTTCGGATGGTTGTTTAAATAATGATTCTGAAATGCTTAAAAACTCATGTGAGCTCTACTCTTTGTTAACACAGCCTGACTTTTGTTCAAGTTTATGCACAAATCTGAAAAAAATGAAATATATTGCTGATTTAAGCACTCTACTTCTTAAAGTTAATGCAGCCCTTGAAGCAGTTAACAGCTTTTTCAGGCAGCTTTAATAACTTGCAGAGAGGTACCATGCTCAAATGAGGTCTGAAGCGCTTTTCCAAATCATTTTCCTGTCACTTGCTGGACACAGCATTCTCACTCACCAAATGAATAAAGATTTTCCTTCTCAATTCTGCTGCCATTACGTACATGAAAGGGTTAAAGCTGAAATAATCGAAAGCCTCTCCCTTGGGACTCTGCATGCTGATGACTAACAGAATTGCAGTATTTCCAGTGGCTGTAAAAAACCTGAGTTTAAATTCTTTCCCCCTCCATTTTTCAGTTGTAAATCTTCTGTCTCTCTGTGAATGTCCCATTTTGCATCTTTTTTTAATGTTTTGCTAATTTTAATAATACACATCAAGCTATTTTTGCTAGCTGAACAGCGTGGCACATCTGTTTGCTCTGATTTGCACACAGGAATGGATTGATGGAAAGTGAGTTGAATGTGAAACTAAAACAGGAAATTACCCCCAGCAGTTTTCAACATCACTTAGTATCATCAGACACCTGAAATACTGGCTGAGTTCATTAGCTATTCTTACCCAAGGATAACTAGGGATAATTAAACTAACCCAATGTTATGGGTTTACAGTGACCCATTGAACCACAAATTGATTCCATGGATTGGATTTAGAGAAGAGGCAAGGCTAACATGTGGTTGCCTTATTTGTGATTGAAGCTAACAGAACCATTTTCAATTATGTTTAGCAATTCAGCCCTCGAGGAATCATGAGAAAAAATATCTGTTTGGACTCAAGTTTAAGTACTTGTTTCATCATACTTTCTTTCCCCCTTTTCCTCTGGGACAATTATTTTTCATTTCTACCTTGACAGAACTTTTTGTTCATAAAATGATTCTTGGAGAAATGTTCTGGACATAGATTCCATCTATGCTGGGAGCTGGCTGTCATTCTCTGAACACTTTTTAAATAGTCCAAATATACAACCTAAAAAGAAACTTGTTGCTAATTTTTTTTAGTGGGAACCCAAGCTACCGTTTAGGAAAACCCCAATTTTTCCAAGCAGTTTTTGAAACACTTCTCTGGACAGTCAGAGTTTCTGGAAACAAGATTTGACAGGCAACTAATAAAACACTGGTTGGAGTGATTCAGTTTTGCTTATCCACAACTTCTCTTCTAATGAATCTGAATTTTACATTCATTCCCCTCACTCTGATTCCTTTCCACTATTGCATAGGGTCTGGCATCTCTTCTCATGCTTGATTTATTATTCTCTGTTTGATGTAGATTGTATGGGGTAAGAATTATTGGATGTTAAACTTTAAAGTTTAGTCTTATAAATAAGAACAAATAAAGGAATATCCCCATGATCAGCACCATGAAGTCCCAGAAGAAAGAAAGTATAAATCCCTATGCACCAGTTGATATGGGACTTCTCCTACACTCATTGCTACAGCTAGAAAAATGGATGGAGGCTGTAGATAGGGAAGCCTTTGTCCAGTTTTGACTGGTGGGCCAGGTGCAACCCTTCCTGGAGCAGGACGTCTTCAAAACTGTAACTCTTGCCTTCATACCTCTAGCAAAGAGCACTGCAGTATGCTTTAATATGGCTCTGCTTTTGAAGACTATAGAGAAGCTCCAGTTCATGCAAACTACAGCATCCTGTTTGCTGATGTATGAGATTTGCTATAGCTAAATAACACAGATGTATGTTATTTGGTATCGTTATACAAGGCAGGTCTCATTCTAT
>JANHZU010007865.1:211540-224980 GCA_032468055.1 Acrochordus granulatus | reverse complement strand
AGTCTGAAGTCTTGGGAGTTCCATCTCTTGAACGCCTTTCACTTAATTTATGCTGTTTACGCAATGAGAGAGGGGGGTCTCATTGCGATCAAGATTCTGGCAAGGTCAGTCACATGCACAGTAATGGAGTAAACTGCACATGGCAGCATCAGCAGAACTCTCACGCGTGGTTGCTGCCTGTGCAACAATGGAGTAAAGCACGCAGCAGAGTCGGCAGAACGCATGCGTGTGCTTGCCACCTTTACATGATGGAATAAACTCTCACTCAGGGTTGCTGCCTGAATGAGAAATATAGAGTGCACTGACTGATGATGCGCAAGTTATCACGCGAAGTTTGCTTGTTGTGTGAGTTGTGGCTCATCTAGCAGAATAAATTTTATGAAAGTTTTCTGGTCATCCTGTGAGTTTCACGTCTTGTGAGTTAGTCATCTTGTGAGGTACCACTGTTCAGCCAATTTCAAATTCAAATTTCAAAAGACACATGCAATTATCAACAATATTTTCAAAGGAATAAAATTTACAAAATAAGAAGAAAACAACACACTACCTTTCCTATCTATCCTAAGCAGCAGAGGCAATGATAGCAATTTTGAAACACAAGTATAGCATAAACTACCCATACCAACCAAGTGCTCCATTACCAAAGCAGCAATCCAACCTCCAACAGGAATAATTATTTAGATGAGCACAAACACATTGCAGCAATCCTAAACATCAGAAAAAGAAAATAGATCATCTATACAACACCTTCCAATAAAAGGATACCCATGCAACTTTATCAAAAAGTGCCAACCACTCAACCCACCACAGCACAACCAACTGTAAAAAAGATAACATTGCCATAAAAAGAAATCACCAACAGACTTATAGCCACATGGCATCATCATAGCACGTAAACCAACTACAGCCCTCCAAAACTATTTTAGTAAACCAAAAGATCCAACAAAAACAGGACTCATTTACAACATAAACTGTAAAGACTGCAATAGCCACTATGTAAGACACATAAGCAGAAGTCTAGCAGAGTGCATCCATGAGTTCCAACTAGCAGTCAGAAGACATAATGAAAACTTCTTAATTTCACAGCACATGGACAGACTAAAACATAGTTTCAACTGGGAAACTGTGAGCATCCTAGATTAAGTCAAGTCAAATACTCTAGAGAATTCCTGGAAGCCTGGCATTCTGATAAATCAGCCATAAACAGGCACATAAAGATAAACAATATCTGCTTACTATTCAACAGAGAAATCAAAAGAAAACAAAAAGACCAAAATACCTCCTCACCAGCAATCAACATTAGATAAGCAGAGATTAACACTGAGATTAACCCTAGATGAACATCTAATCACCCCCAATCAAGGAAGTAGCAACTTAGACAAACAACCTAATAGTAAACAACAACCTAATCAAGGAAGCACCAAGAACACTCCCCCGAAAACTGATAGGGCAAGCCACCAGTATGCAGTATAAGAGAGCAAACTTCACTCACTTCTAGCACTAATTATGTTACTTAGTTTTTGTACTGAAATGTCTGCAGGAAAACAACTAAGTTCAGAGAACACCAAGGACTCCACAATTTCAAGTTTGGATACAGAAAATAAAAAGATCTATAAATTAAATGTATAAAGATGTTGGTATTACCTGGAATTTTAGGTTTCATTATTTGCTTTTTAGTAAAGGTACTGTTAGCTTTTAATATGGCAGTTTAGGCATTTTTCTAACTTTAAGAAAGTATGTCTACTTTCCACATCAATAGATTACTGAGTTACCTTTGAAGACCAACTGGAAGATACACTTGGAACAGAATGTGATAACCTGGTTGCTGCAGGTACTAAAAGTTAAGAATTTATATCAGTGCTCAAGACTGTACCAGTTGCTGATGTGCTTCCAAGTACAATTAAAAATAATTTTGCTTTTTTTTTAAATTTACAGAGTGTAGGAGAGATTCTGGCAGGGCCAGAAGAAGGAGTGAAATGAGGCAACAGCTTAGAATCCTTATGCAAACATAAGAAAGCAAAGTCCAACACCCACCCATTCCATTACATGTTATCTAGTAGTACATAGGTGCAGACCCTTAGTCTGTAAATATATTCTACATAGACTTTTAGCAATAAATTAATGAGGAACTAATTAGAAACCTTAGAGTGTGAACCTGGTTACTTGCACCTGACACACAGCTCTATATAGTCTGGCCCAATTATTTTCTCTGACCAAACTGTCTATCTAGTATGTACATCACCTGCTCTAATTCCTACTCAGAATAGACACAAGAGAAAGGCTGGGGGTTATGGGAGTTAAAGTTTCAGCTCATTTACAATGTACTAAGTAATGCAGAATTAAAGACTCCACTATAAAGTATTTTTGTTCAGTCACGCAGTTGTGTCTGACTCATGTTGTGAGCATGTTGTGAGCAGCATAACTCAGTTGTGACCCCATGGACTTCAGCATGCTAGGCCTCCCTGTCCTGCACTGCCTTTTTTAATTTCATAGCTTCAGTCATCATCTGCAGTGATCCTGGAGCCCAAGAACATAAAATCTGTCACTCCTTCCATTTCTTCCCTTTCTATTTGCGAGGAACTCATGGGACCAGTTGCCATGATCTTAGTTTTTTAATGTTGAGTTTCAAACCAGCTTCAGTGGTTATCTAAATTAAATTTGCCTATTCCTACCCATTTTAGTTCACTGATTCCCAAGATGTCAATGTTCAATCTTGTCACCTCATGTTTGACCACATGCAGCTTACCTTCATTCATAGATCTTACTTTTCAGGTTCGTATGCAATATTGTTCTTTACAACACTGGACTTCCCTTTCATCTCCACTCAGATCCACAGCTGAGCATCCTTTCAGCTTTGGCCCAGCCATTTCACTCTTTCTGGATCTATTTGTAATTCCTTCTGATCTGAGAGGCTCATCTTCTGGCATCCTATCTTTTAGCCTTTCATTGCTGTCCATGGGGTTTTCTTGGAAAGGATACTGGAGTGGGTTGCCATTTCCTTCTCCAGTGGAGTCCTGTAGTCCATTTTTCACTAGATGTCCAGGAACCCCAACAACATCTAACACAGTCCTTGTTAACCCAGGGAACGACTGAACCAGTATGGATTTCTGTAAATTACATCTCATATTTTTACGGGAAGGAGACACTCTTTGTCTGGAACCTCTGAGGAGATCTGTCCAGTATGGTTGAACCTTGGGCATAGCTCTCATCTTCTTTGGAGCACACAAGCCCCCCAACCACAGCAAGGTGGTGCCTCATTGGGAGACTATAAAGTAATAATCTCCATCAGAATAACATACTCTATGAAAGTGCAAGATAGAATATTTATGTTACAATTAGTAGATTGGGACTGCAGTGATGTGGAGATCCTAATCTTTAGCCTATTTGATATCAATGATTTGTTCCATTATTTTTTGTATGTAATGTTTCATCCTGGCAGGTGTTTGGGAAAAAGACAGATTAACTGTTTAAAAATAAATAAGGTTCATACTTATTTTGAATCCCCAAAAACTTATGCATGGCTCCTTTTTGTGGACTTCAGCTCAGCTCATTTACAATGTAAATTTTGTCAGTTTGTTTACTACAAACTGACCCAGCATGCTGTACCTGCCCACATCTGCAAGTAGATCAGCATTCTAACAGATAGGAAGCAACAGGTGAGGATAGGGAAAATTACATCTGGTACTCGGACAATCAGTCCTGGTGCTCTTCAAGGATATGTGCTCCCTCTGCTATTTTTCCCCCTCTACACCAATGACTGCATATCTGGGGACCCCTCTGTTAAAATTCTGAAGTTTGTAGATAACACAGTAATAATTGGACTTATTAAATATGGTAATGGGGCTGTGTACAAAGAGGATGTTGAATAACTTACACTAAGGAAACACAGAAGAAAATATAAACACTGCTGATGAACAAATTTCACATTTGTAATGGTTGTAAGTCACATGATAAGGCTCAAAGCCTTTCAGTATAAAATTCCTAAATTAAATATTTACATGAATGTCTTCAGCTATTAGTCTTCAAAACATTTTCTACCTATCTCTGTTAATAACAAGATTTTGTTTCACATTCCAACACATGTTAATTTCTGGCACTTTCTTTGTTGGATATTGATAGTTAATTTACATTTCACAGACTATTTCTCCTCCTTCCCTCTTTTCTTTTTCTTTCTTTTCTCAGGAATGTCAGCTTCTTACATTACCCAGGTGTCCTGAGGAAAACAAAGATCTGCTGGGATTGGATGGGAACAGAATGGAGATATTCATTTCCTCAGCATAGGTGGTGTAACAAATCAATCTTGACTGTGCTGATAAATTGAACTTCAAGCTTAGCAAGGCTCCTTTTCAGGTGCAATCCAATGTGAGATATAGCATAGAAGGGAGGCATCTTTTTTTTAACCTTAGTATTTCATTTTGCAAAAACCTTCTGAATAGGAAAATTAGCTTCAGTATGCCATATGTTATGTGAAAAATAATTCTGGAGATAAAAATGAAAGAAATACATGAAGGGACCAGGTACTTATGAATCTTACTGACAACAACAGAGACTTATTCCTTCCTTCCTTCCTTCTAAATAAATCACAAATCCAAATGGACATTGATTCTTCATATAATTATTGGAAACTCAGGGTCTCACCACCTGTCTTCATATTATGGATGGCTAAGGTGGGCACAATTTGATTGCCTAATTAATTAAAATAAAAATACTTAGTGAAATGACATTAGAATTCTAGAAAATTCTAAAGTTTACCATCAACAATTTTCCTGCCATTGGTTCTGTGACTAAGGTTACAAGTAGCTCCAGAAAGAGTGAAGTGGCTGGGCCAAAGCTGAAAGGATGCTCAGTTTTAGATGTGTTTAGTGGTGAAAGGAAAGTCTGATGCTCTAAAGATCAGTACTGCATAGGAACCTGGAATGTAAGATCTATGAATCAATGCAAACTGGATGTGGTCAAACATGAGATGGCAAGATTGAACATCAACATCTTGGGAAGCAGTGAACTAAAATAGATAGGAATGGGCAAATTTAATTCAGATGACCACTATATCTACTACTGTGGGCAAGAATCCCTTATAAGAAATGGGGTAGACCTCATAGTCAATAAAAGAGTGGGAAAAGCAGTACTGGGGTACAATCTCCAAAATGACAGAATGATCTCCATTCGAATCCAAGTCAAACAGTTCAACATCACAGTAATCCAAGGTTATGACCCAACCACTGTTGCTGAAGAGGTTGAAGTTGACCTTCTCTATGAAAGCCTACAGCACCTTCTAGAACTCACTTCAAAAAATATGCCCTTTTCATCATAGGGGATTGGAATGTTAAAGTGGGAAGTAAAAAAATAACCAGAATAACAGGAAGTTTGGTTTTGGAGTACAAAATAGAATAGGGCAAAGGCTAATAGAGTTTTGTCAAGAGAACCCACAGGCCATAGCAAGCACTCTTTTCCAACAACCCAAGAGGCGACTCTACACATAGACTCAACCAGATGGCCAATATCAAAATCAAATTGATTATATTCTTTGCAGCTAAAGATGGAGAAGCTCTGTACAGTCATTCAAAACAAAACCTGGAACTGACTGTGGCTCAGATCATAAGCTTCTTATTGTAAAATTTAAGCTGAAATTGAAGAAAGTAAGGAAAACCACAAGGCATTCAGGTGTGACCTCAATGATATCCCTGATGAATACAGTGGAGATGAGGAACAGATTTATGGGATTAGATCTGGTAGACAGAGTGCCTGAAGAACTATGGATAGAGGTGCATAACATTGAACAAGAAGTAGTGACTAAACCATCCCAAAGAAAAATAAGCGCAAGAAAGTAAAGTGGCTGTCTGATATTTGAGGAAAGAAGGAAAGTGAAAGGCATGGGAAAAAGGGAAAGATATACCCAACTGAATGCAAATTTCCAGAGAATGGCAAGGAGAGATAAGAAGGCCTTCTTAAATGAACAATGCAAAGAAATAAAAGAAAACAATAGACTGGGAAAAATTAGAGGTCTCTTCTAGAAAATTGGAGATACCAAGGGAATGTTTTGTGCAAAAATGAGCATGATAAAGGATAGAAATGGTAGGGACCTAACAGAAGCAGAAGACATTAAAAAGAGTTGGCAAGAATACATATAAGATCTATACAAGAAAGATCTAAATGTCCATGATAACCATGATCAATGACCTAGAGCTAGTCATCCTGAAATGTGAAGTCAAGTGGGCCTTAGGAAACATTATCAATAAGAAAGCTAGTGGAGGTGATGGGATTCCAGCTGAACTATTTAAAATTCTAAATCCCTCATTAAGAGTCACACAGAGCTTAGTCATTGAACAACAACAATAAAGGTGTCATTTATCTTTACAGATTAGATGGATTTTGACATTTTTCTAGTCCTGTCTTTCTGTCTTACTCTCTTTCAGAAGAAAATGCACATTGCTATTTGAGTGTGGAAATTCTGTCTATAGATGTGAAAAACTTGTTCCTGTTCTGGAAAAATACACTGAGAAAAATTCCCGATACCCTTCTCCCTCCTGAATGGTGAGTTTGAGACCATTCTTCTATTCAACCAGGACACAGATTAAGAAGTCTCCAAATTTCTATTAAGAGTTGCAGAAACTTGGTCAGATACACAAGGATATGTTAACTAGCATTCCCAGATGAAAAGACTCCAAATATACATACGGGCAAACATACATAGACAATTTCACACAAGGAATTTCAAATAGTGCAGATTGTGTATATGTTTCTTGCAAATAAATAATTTCTCCACATTTACCTTTGCATATGTGTATCATAACTGTGGCATTGCCATAGCAACCTACAGTATCATAGGTTTGTCCTATTAATTATAGGCGCTTTTTCACTGTACCTGAACTTCACTCTTACGCTCATATGAGCATAGTGACCATTTGTTGATCCATTAAAAAGTTAACTTTTTCAGCTAACTTTGCATTCTAATAATGAAGTCTGTTTGGTTCGAGGTACATTTTTAACTTATTAAGCCAATGCTTAACAGTATTCACAGTCAAGAAATTCCTCTTTATTTTAATTTTAGATCTCTCTGTATTAATTTGAAACCTTAAACCTCCATATTTTTTTCATTATTGTAATCATAACTAGACAATGCCCCAAATGGCAATTGTTTTCTTTTTCTGTTTCAGAATGCAGTCATATAACAAATTTTTATCTTGCTTTCCATTGGAAGTAATCTGAACCTGAGGTACATTTTCAAGAACTGTTGCTTCTTATATAAGGATACACATAGTAAAGAACAGAGACTGGGGATCAGAAGGACATTCATGAAAATACAGCCTCTAAAAATGGTTAATCGTATCTTGTTCCATGCCATCATGTTAGCAGGTTATGAATATCAACCCTACACTTTAACATAGTCTCTAGATTAGAGTTCCTAGTTTGCATAGGGTTGTATGAGTATGCTTGGGGTACATCTATCCCTTGACTGAATTTGTCCCATTCTGCCTAAAATACGACCTTTATGAACATGGGAATGATTATATTTGGTAACTGAACCTTCTCTCACTAAACAGCATTGTGTGAAATCCTTGACTGATCCAAGCCACGAGTAGTGAAGGTCAGCATCTATGCCCTATCTATGATTTGGAATGTAAGATGAATAAAAGGTAAAGTGTATGAATAAATAAATACATACGAACAAGAAAGGAAATAAATTAAGGATATTAAGGAAAACAGGAAGGGTATAATAGATCCAAATGAAAGTGGTCTGATCTTGCAGAATAGAATTGATGAATATATACATATACACATAGGAAGTATAGTTTTTTAATGAAAAAGCTAAAATATACTGTATGTCAGAAACATAAATTGGCATTTAAATTGTTGTCTTACATACCTGTATACAATTAGCAATTCATAGTCTGGTGAAAGTTTCGTGTTATGTTCCAATGATTGGTAATAATAGAAAAAGCAGCTATGTTTCAGAAGAGAAATTGTGCAATATTCTGAATGAATGTATTCCATGGGGAAAATGTTTTAATAAGTAAAATTAATGGTGGATTGGGGATAAGAAATGATATAGGGGAGTCCAGAAAATTTGTTTGGGCCATTTGTTTGATGAGTATCTACTTATAAAAAGGTCTGTTTGTTTCAAATAATGGTTTAAGTTTAAATCTATTCATAAATACATATGGAAAACAATGAATTAAAAACATGGTTTATTTAACTGTACAAAGATTGTGGTAATTATTGAAGGGTACAGTAGTCAAATCTCTGCCCATTACAGGAATCCACTGCCCCAACATCCCAAAAGCTATAGCTATCCAACCTCTTTTTAAATATCTTCAATAGCACTATCTTCTAAGTCAGTCTGTTCCATGGTTGAACAACTCCTTCATTTAGGATATTTTTGTGATCTCCAACTGATACATACTCCCTTCTAATTTTTGTTCATGCAGCTGTCTTCTAGAAACTTCTAAACAAGTCCTTCATGTATCTTCCCACCATCTTCTCATCTCCATGATAACACACCCAGTCCCTCCAACTGCTCCACATACATTTAAGTACAAGAGATGGATAAAGCTACGTTCTCATCATTAGCAACATCACTATCTTATCGTATGTTGCCCAACATGGCTCTTGGCAGCTCTTCCAATAAATAACTTAGAATTGGAATTACAGCAGTAACACATAGAATAATGCCCTTGAGGTGCACAGTTGTTGTATGCAGCTGATTTAAAATTAGATGGAAATGTAAAGGAAACTGAAATGCCTTCAACCAGATGAATATCCCAACACTGTGAGTTAAATTCAGACTTCTGTTTGACGTTGTTGCTGGAGAATAAGTCATCTGCCATTTCCCCATTTCTATATTAACAGGTTTTGCTTCATAAATAAATGTTAGGGAAAAACAATATCATTCCTGGGAAAGTGTGACCATGCTAACAGAAGATCTGTCCATATCAAGTGTCATTTTTCTCTCAAGGGCTTCTCATGCCTATGTAAACTCCACAGTTAATATTATCTCATTTGTTTTGCTTGTTGTCATTTTAATGGCCCCAATAAATGGCAACTGACTGCAAGGATGTTGTTGATGCAGCTGATTGCATATTTCAGAAATATTTTATATCATTTTTAACTGTGCATATTGAAAATGAGTCTTGTCAGAATTTCAGAAATGCTTCTTTTGTTAAGCATGAAAGTTATATAATAAGAATATCAATTATATAATCTACAAGACGTCCAAATCAATAACCTCATTAAAAACTTTTATTGTGATGCACACAACAGAGTCTATCATTATGGATCTAACATAAAAATTAAAACAAAGTGCCTCTTCACAGTTTGAAAACAGCTCAGTGCTGGCAATATGTCAATGAAGATTCTCAGTCATCCAGGTAGAATTGAAAAAGCTGCTTGGATAAGAAACAAAACATTTCTAACCAATAAGAAAAGAAGTCCAGTTGCCATGACTCAAACCTCCAGGCAGCTCAGTGCTGTTTTTTGCCTTACTGGCATGTAGGGAAGATACATTCCAGTAGCAATAATTAAATGGTTTCATAATATTGTCACAGTTACAATATGTTAAAACGATTTTGTGTATAAATTGATACAATTATATTTATATAACACATATAAAAACTGATATGTAAAACAATCAGGAATAATATTCTATATTACATTTGCAATAGACATTTTTCAAATATGTCTTAATTTACAGCTTGGGCAATATTGTTTAAAGTTCAACTTGCATAATCTAACTGAAGAAGTTGCTAACATTCCTGTTACTCTTAAGTTTGTTTTACACTATCTCATTATCTAGTTGCATACAACTGCATAGGCTGAAAAGGCTTTCTCTGTCATTACAGACAGCCCCTATCAATTCTGCAAGAAATGCAAGAAATGCAGTAAGTGCAGTTAGATACAACTGAATGACAATTTATCCCTCGCATCAACAGAAATGTATGGTTTTATAGACCTTTTTTGTAGAATAACAATTTGGCATAACCTCTGCTCTGCCATCAGCTTGAGAATTATACAGATTTTTTTTATATTTCTGTTATATATCAGACAGAATCTCATAAATTTAGACAGGTAACTATAAATTAACTATACATTAAACAAAGCCATAAGCAAAATAACTATACAATACTTAAGTAGTCCAGCTACTTAATTCTAGCCTCAAAATGGGAGCAGCACTGCTTAACTCTCAAAGCTAAGATTACAAGCAAAAAGAAGATATATAACATTCTTTATGATTTTATAGTAATTCAGGGATCCAAATCTTTGTAGAACTTTTTAATAACCACAGTCATTAAAAACTCATTATTGCAATTATTTTTCCTGTTTTTCTGTTAAAAATAAAAAAGCAAATACAAAACATAAAAGTATTAAATATACTCAAAGTAATAAAATTATAAAAACAATTATCTATAAAAGTCATTTCAAAATGAAAATAATACTTCAATTATGGAAAGTTGCAATGAAATGGATCAATTTAGAAGCAACAATACATACTTTTTTTTAAAAAATCCATATACTCTAAAACCCCTCTTCCAAAACCAGCAACTCACTACTGAAAGGATTACTTAAAGTTTTGGTATTTTACCATTTTGATCCTGTTTTTTGTGATGATGAAATGAAGAGCAGCTTTGCAATCTTGCTATAAGCCACAGTAACACTGGATGAAGTGGGGGGGGAACCACCAAGCAGCTAAAACCAGTCTTAAGCCTCAAACACTGCTAAGAAAAATTGCTAAGAGGTCATTCAAGCCACTATGTGTTAGTTCAGTCTAGTGAGCCTAGACTGTTGCCCAGTTAGTTGATCTTTAATGCAAATTCACTTTTAGAAATAAACTGTCTTGAACAAATTCAACCAATGTTCTCAAAGTATTTTAAACTCATAAGCAATCCTTAATAAAAGAATGGAATTATTCTTAATGAATTAAACATTTCTGAATTTCACAAGATAGGTAAGCTTGACTTAAAATCTCAAGCACTGTAACAATCAATAAGTAATTGCCTTCATTATTGTAATGTGAGAATAACCTTGAGAGACAGGAGGAAAAGCTGCAGCCTAGACAGTGGTCTGATCAATAAAACCTGAGTCCAAAAGAGGAATGTAATTTGAGTAAGCACCTCGGAATTGACTCCCTCTAGTTCTCTGGAACATAAAGGCAGAAGAGGAATAGGTACATTTAGACTTGCAAAATTCTACTACTGCAACTTATAATAAAAGTAACATTCGTATTCATGATTTCCTGGTTTGAGCTTCCTTGAAGGGCCCATGTAGCTTGATAGAATGCTTCTCCCTTATTTTGTTTTCACGAATACAGCGTCATCATCATCCACTACAAAACAACATTGGGAAATGAACTGAATCATTGAAGTGAAATATTAACTGGCAAGACTTCATTTAAACATTGTTACCAATCCCAATGAAAGAATAAATCCTGGATTGTTCTTTGTCCTCTCATGAAGGCCAAAGCCTTTGTGTCATTAATGGGAAGAGGGTAATTCTATTAAGGTTACTCCTAACAATTCCACAACTATCAATACAGTTACGAGAGGAAAAAGTGTATGTGTATGTAAGCATGATTATATGGACCAGGCTCTGTAAATGCTGTCAAATGTGATGATGGGAGAGGTATTGTTTCCATACAGGCCTTTCACATTGTTCCCTTGCCAAGGCTAAATCAGGGAAATTCTCAATAGACTCACAATTAAATGTTAAATATACCAACTACACTTTCTAATATTATCTGAATACTTTAAAAAATATTAAAATTATAACTCAGATCCTGAAACTCTTTTGGCAGATCTCTTGACCCATATATATTTGCCTATACAGCAATTCTAGTATAATATTCCCCAATATTGTATATTGAATAGCACAGGAGGAGCTTACATTGACCATTTCATTCTCTAAAGAACTACTTTATCCTTAAGAAACATGGTCTACATATTTCTTGGATTTTTCCCCATAAAGATCATAATGACACAGAAATCTCATTCTTACCTCAGACTCTAGAAGATAGATACCTTTTCCATCTTTACTTGTATTGTAAAAAGCTTCTGCAAAAGAAAGACATTAGGAGAAATGATTAGATATTCCACAGAAATGGATCTCAAAAGCCAGTTCAGCTATAGCAATTGAAGGACCTTGAGGAAAATACCCTTCCTTCTTAGGAGACCCCATTGTGAGCAGTTGGCAGAGGAAGCATCACTTTTTAAATGCCCCACAATATTCTCTGCACCACAACGTCAGAAACATTTCAACAACTAAATGATCATAAGATCCAACCATTTTTACAGCTTTGGACTAGTCTATTTCATTAAGGAGCCTTGGGGCTATTGTTAGAGAAAGAGTTTTGATTTAAAACTATGTCATCTTTGACATAAGAAAATCACCATGTAATTAATATCACCCAAACTCAGTATCTTCAGGCTGCCTACTTTTTATGGAGGTATGATATAAAGAAATTGGGGATGTGTAACTTTGAACTGAACATAAATGGAAGGGGGGGAAATCCCCAGTTAAATGTTTATGTATCAAAATCCCATTAAATGCAAGTGAGTGAGGCTAGCAAAATTTGGCAACTTAAGCAAATCACTAGGTCAGCCTTCCTAGTTTCCTTAAGATATATTGAGACCATAACTCCCAGGATAAAAATTCCTAGCCACATCAGATTAACAGGATCTAAAGGAAAGTGGAAGTCTAAAGGAATCTAAAGGAAAGTGGACATGCTAATTCCTTCCACAATGCTTTGGAAGAATTCATATCAAAAACCCAACCAAATCCATTAACTGAATCCCACTAAGTCCACTATGACTATGACCCCATTACATAAGCTTCAGAATATGGGTTTCTTATTCACTGCCACTTTAAAAGGGCATTATTTATTTATTTTTCATTCATATGGAGATTTATTTATCACCCAACATCAAATACTTCAAGATGGTTGCAGTAGAACATCAATAAAACTACAAAACAATATATAAGATATTATAAAAGCCCACATTCTCTATTTGCATCAAAATCCTATTGGGATTGCATAGTCTTAACAGCTTTGTAAAGGTTAGCAAATTGGAGGCTCCCCATACCTGTGGGGACAAGGTATTTCTATAATGTTGGGGTATCATTCAGTTAGTGTTCCCAAATTTCCAAGTAATTTTAGGAAAAACATTTGTAAAGCAACTAAGATTTAAATGTGAAATGATGAAGTCATAAATCACAACTGGAAGAGTTCCTCCTTCAGAAAACATTTCCTTTTGAGTGCCTTATCATAACTCAGATCTCTCTTCATTCCCACATCCTTCATAAGGAAGCTGAGCCAATTCATATCCTTTGACTACTGGGGGTGGGGAACTTTATGTGTCATTTGGGTGAAATATAGCAGGTAGTACATCAAAAGAATCAACAACCTCAGATATGCAGACGATACCAATCTAATGGCAGAAAGTGAAGAGGAGC
>JANHZU010007865.1:190114-205498 GCA_032468055.1 Acrochordus granulatus | reverse complement strand
TGCCCCTCGAGCTGAGGGCTGCCCCCTCCCTGATGGCCTTCTGGAAGGGCCTTAAGACCTGGCTCTGCGAGATGGCCAGGGGGATTTCATTATCATCATGGAGGTGGTTGGTGGATTCTGAGGCATCCTCATCGCCCCTTTTTATGTATGAAATCCTTTTAGTCCATCTCACTAGTCTGCCAGGTTTTTTATTTTGTTTTAATGGGTTGATTTTAATGGGTTGATTTTATTTTAGTGTTTTTAATTGTATTATTTTATTGCTGTTAGCCGCTGAGAGTCTTCAGATTTCGGTGGCATACAAATTTAATAAATAAATAAATAAATTACATTGGACTGGTCTCTCAACAGAAAAAAATACTGCTTCAGATGAAGACCAGTTCAAGCATCTGCTGATGAGAGAGGAGATTAATTCTAGATGTCAGGTATAATACAGGAAGCAGCAAAGGAGGACACACATACAAAAACATGCAAAAGCATTCTTGAAAAGGGATAATGGGCAGATTAAGAAAATAGTCCCTTAAGCTTCATAGAGACCTAAAGCAAAAATATCACTCATAAATTGCCTGGGAGGTGGGGAATGGAAATTTGGTTTACTTTTCAGAAATGGAGTGGATTTAATGAACTAAGCTCTTTCTGCTTTGATTCACCTAAAGCAAACTCGTTTCATTTCATTGGCATTGTCCCTCAGCTCTGCCACATGAGAGCTTTTTCAATGCTAATTCCAGGGTCTGAAGCCAGGATTTCTGCATTCAGAACCTATGTGAGTGAGCTACACCACTACAACTACACCATTCACTCATTTATAAGTGTGGTAGCTGCAGGATATTTTTGATGAAAAACTAAAGGGCTCAGGAATTTTCTGCTTTATATCTGACTAGGGAATCAAAGATAAATCATGGCACTTGGATATGAGAACCACCCTGTAATACTTTAATTTCTGCTTACCTGTTTCTTGCATAGCTACACGCAATTCCAACGGATTCAAGGTTCCTACGTGGTGGATATCGTTTTTCTGGAAAACTTCCTGCCATGATGTTTTCAAGAGAAAGAAAGAAATTAATCACATGGAATCACCCCAAGCCAGTTTACTGTTACTCAAGTCTTCTACTGATGCTTTCCTTTTCTTCAATGACTCAACAAAAATGCTATGATTCAGCTTAAGAGAGGCTCAGAAACAGCAGCACTCTTGCAAAGGTTACCTAACATAAAATGTAAGGCAGAAATGTTTCATCAGATGGAAAGTTTTAGGAAAAACTAAAATGCTTTTTCAGCCAAGGATGTCTGTGCTCTCTAAAACACTCGATTTTTGCTGCACTTTTTCTTCCAAATGGAGGGAAATTTTCAGACTTTCCCATGCAAAGAAGTCACAATTCACAAGTGAGCAGGCATTGGAACATTAGACAGTTAAATCTCTGCAAGTGGCCATAATTAAAGGAAGATAGTTTAGCCTATATTTTTCCCATTTTCCATCAGCAAAATGGGAAGATCATTGGCTAAGTTATGCACAACTTAATGCACATCTGTATGTACATTTTGTACCAGTACAGATGGAAGCTTTTCTTGCCAAAGAGTTTGGATTACCTTAACTATAAAGGAAATTGCATCTTTTTCATCTTCGTTTATTACAAATTAAAGATGTTGCTGATATTTTGGCATATAAATCATAAGTTCTAATTCTGCCTTCGCCATGAAAGCCAGCTGAGTGACCTTGGACCAGTCACTTTCTTTCAGCCCAATTCACCTCACAGGGTTGCTGTTGTAGGGAAAATAGGAGGAGGAAAGTATGTTAAATATGTTTGCCACCTTGAGTTGTTTATATAAAAATAACAAGGGTGGGATATAAATAATAAATGAATGAATACAGTGGATGGAATTATTTTATAAAATGTTTCAGGAGGATCTAAACCTGATCTTGATGGTTACCAATGGCTATTTTAAAAAAATATTTTAAATGTTTTATTATTAAAGATGGTGATGAGTCTGGTACAGATGGGAAGTTGAACAGCTGGCCCTGTGGTGCAGTCAAAACAACTTAGAGCTGCATACACTCAAAACTATAGAAATGACAGTGGATTTTGGAAAGAGCCCTTCTATTTTATACTTCTCCCTTACCATACTCAGCAGCACAGTATCAGTAGTACAGTCCTTTAGGTTTCTAGGCTGTATAATCTCCCAAGGCTTAAAATGGATGTACTTCCTACGACAGTGCAAGATGTTTAACCTGCCTCAAGAGCTGCTGATACAGTTCTACAAAGAAATCATTGAATCTGTCCTTTGTACATCTACTACTGTCCGGTTGAGTGCAGCAACCATATAGCAACCATATATACTCCAATATATAGTCAAGATCACAGAAAGAATTATTGCAACTAACCTGTCCTTCATAAAAGATCTATACACTGAGACAGTCAAGAAAAGGATGGAGAAGATGTCTGAAGATCCTTCTCACCCTGTACACAACTTGTTTGAACCTCTTACCTCTGGTAGACAATACAAGGTACTGAATACCAAAACTACCAGACACAAGAACAGCTTTTCCCCCATGTCATCATTCAAATGAATACTTGATTAATACTATGATTCTACATGATAGAACAGAAGGGTAAATCATTCTAATTAATCCAGAAGTTCTCTCTAATGTGTATACATACCTATAAATTCTACACTTTAAAATACTTCCTCTTTATTGATTGTACACTTACCGAATAACTAACATTGTTATATATTATCTTGTACTATTGTTTATAGATGTTGCAAGTATACTGAGAGCTGCTGTACTGGAGTCAAATTCCTTCCATGTCTAACCATGCTTGGCCAGTAAAGTATCCGAATATCTGAGTTTTCTTCTCAAACAGCTATTAGCACTTTTTAAAAAGATTGCTGGGCCACTGATAGCAGATCAGAAACCCAACAAATGCGTATTAGTCTGCATTTTATTGGAAAAACAAGTCATTTATGACCTCCAAAAATTAAAAAAAATGATACAGTACATATCAACAATATTGAATCTCAGATTTTGCATAGATTAATGGAAATTCTTTCCCATGATTGCACATGTTTAGAGGAGAGAGATTCCAGTTAATCTTGCAACCCAATGGTAGGCCAAGAAGTCTCAGAATGATTATAAAAAGGATGGAATATATCCTGTTCTCATACTGCATATAGTTTCTGTCACCTTCAGTTAGATTCCATTATGTCAATCAAATTATGAGATTGCAAAGTTAGGATAGTTTTGTTCAGCTTTGGAGTGACAGTGGGACCTGCCTCGGTATAAAGCTGCCTTTCTTCTTTTCCATCTGCATTGGAGTTGCCAGGATATAGAAGGAATTGTACATATTGATTCTTTTTAGCTCCATCGCTGATACTGTGTGAAGCAAAAATGGGAAAACCATAAGGGTTCCCCCTCCCACTCCCTAGTAATCTGTTCATGGTTTACTGTTTGCCTGTCATGTTAATTCTCTCTCTTTCTTTGTCTCTATTTCTCTCACACACACAAGCACATACACAATCACACATCACATTGTCATTTACCTGGTAAAGAAGCAGCTTCTTCCAGAGAAATCTGAATTCTTGAATGCTCAAGGTTCCAGTACTATTAAGCTGAATTGTGTTGTTAAGGTATACATTTGGTCAAACAAGTTTGGGGCTAGGAAGAGACAGCAAAGCTGGAAACCAAGTTAGGTTGGTAAAAACAGAATAAGAATTTGTTTCTCTACTTTTGGTAAAGCATCCTTGTGTGTAGCAATACCCAAAGTCAAACTTAGGTTTTGATTTCAAAGGTATTTGAATTATGCTCCAGGGAACTTTGTACAGTTCCTAAAAGAATCTCATCAACATTAATTTCAAAGATAGCAAAGCCAGATTTCAGGCTGAGTAGTCACAGGAGAAAAAAAAACCCTGTTAGCGCAGATGAATAATGTATAAGACTGGACTGTTGATATAGATGTATTCAGATCCTGCAGTCCTTCCTAAGGCTTAAGTGAAGTACTCTAGCCTATTTTACATGCAAAGAGATTCATACTCACTGGAAAAGATTTCTTTTTTTTCTTTCTGTCTCACTGTCCTGATATTATTATGCAGTCCTCGTGGTGAGGCTATTGAACTTGAACTGTTTGCAAGGATCTCAATATTTGGTGTAATATTCAAGAAAGGAAATGTGAATGTGAAACAGAGATAAGCACAAAACAGCGATGAGAGTCAGGGACAACTTGCAGGAAGCTCTTACTCATAATATATGAAAACATATGCTCCTTTCTCTTTTTTGCCTTTTTTTTCTTATGAGCTCAGAAGAACTGCATATACATCACTAGATATTAAGAAATTATTACAGAAAAGAGCAAGAAGTGCATTATTCAGGCAGTCAAGCTAGCAAAATATCAAAGCTAAGACTCCAAAGCAGGATACATCTAAGAGGGCCAAAATACTACGGCAGGCATCCAGGCTAAATCTCATCCCATAATTTTGATTATCTAGAGGGAAACAAAGAAAAGAAAGAAACACATATGATCAAAGTACATATTGTCCATAGAAGAATAGGGGCTTGAGCCAATGTATCTTTATGTGAACATAAACATTGAATGAAGTGCTGCATAATTTACCCTAATTATTTAACCCTGGTTTATGGAATAAACCATAATTTGTCACACAAAATGCAATTACTTTAGAATGGTTCCTAAAATAAGTTATAAGCACATGTGTATGCACACACACACATTCTTAAAGACTTTTTAATAATTTAAAGTAAAAACTAAAATAAAGTAATAAAAAAGAAAAAGAAAAATCAAAGAGAAAACTAAAAGGGCAAGAAAGGGAAAAGAAAAATTGAAAAAAATGCAAAGAAGTAAATTCCGATCTTCTTTATATCACTCGCAAGTACATTTATACATTTACATCTTACTCTATGGCTACAACATTGTATTCTTTTTTCTATAATCTGTCTTGTCTAATCATCAAAACCATAAATCATAAGCTTATTTTTTTCTGTTTCACACAAAAAATCTATGAGTGGTTTCCAGTCAGCGATAAACATAGATACTGTCTTTTCTCTAATTAAAGAAGTCAATTTAGCCAATTCAGCTGTTAATTTCTAATTCCAAGGAAATATGCTTAGCCAGAGCACCTGAATTACCTTGGGGAAAAAATCACTATTCTCCTTTTTCTGCTTGATTTGTCCCTTGTCTAACTATACCAGCTGAAACAAGGACGTGGATAAATCTCAACAGTTGTGCTTCCTTCCTCCCTCCTCTCCTTTTTCTCTGCCTCTCACAGACAGAATAAATAGGCAAGTTAAAAGCTAGACCCCTACAGTCCTAGTGATACATGAATGACAAGAAATGTCATTTTTTGAATGTCATTGAATGTCATTTTGAATGTCATTGAATGTCATTTCATCAAGAAATGTCATCCACCGAAGGACTGTCTAATCTTGTTGCAAATCATGATTATAGATTGCCTGAAGACTTCTACAGAGCAGGCGCCAGGCTCATAACTCAGGGATCTCTTCTCTACAGAAACCAACGATGTTTTAATCTCATTATTGCCCTGTTTATTAAATATGAATCATGCAATGTAAAGTTTGGAAATGAAAGTTTTAAAATTGATTGCCTATGAAGAATAAAAGATGAGCTGCACAGCCTGGTTAGTTTCCTTATAGATTTCCCCATGCCCGATGGGTTACTTTGGAAAGATGTTCAAGAGCGATGAAATAGCTGTCTACTCTCACTCTTGGGGAAGCTAAAAAGGCTGGCATAACCTAAGGAGATGAAAGTTTTGCTTCACCATCCCTGCTTTACTCTGAACCGATTCCACAAAAGCTTTTATCTCATTAACTTCTTCAATAGTTCCAATTCTTATCCATTCATTTATTTTTCACATTTTTAAATCTCCCATCTCTCTCCCTTTTCCAACCTATTTATCACTTATATTAACTGTTTGCTGCGTTTTTGTAAACTTAATGTTTCTGGCAGTTAAAAAATAAACAGGAGAGAAAGAAAAAAGTTTTAACTGTTTTGCAGCCTACTACATTACCCAGACATTTCCAAAGAGCAGTTAGAAGTTAAAATATGAACTGGTTAATGTTAAAATTGCATGGTGTTAAATTTCTGGAGAAAAGATGGCCCCTCTGGAATCTTTAAAGAATTTTGATATAGAGAAATTCTTATGTTTTTATTTTTTTTCCTTTGGGACCCCCAATGGTTTTGTTATGTTTTATTCTTTCATTACTACAATAATGTATTGTTGCTTGCCAAAGTTCAATAAAATGATGTCAGAAGAGATTATATTTAATTGTATTCAGTTAATCTCAATCTCAATTTATCAGATGTTTTTAAAGATTTGTGTCATGAAGAAGTCAAATCAATTAGAATACATGAACAAAATACCATTTAGGAGCTAACTTCTTGGAAGTCTTTTTGAAACAGTAAGATTACAAGATTACAATTAAAAATTGCAATTAAAAAAACATGAAGATTATGAGATTGCAATTAAAAATTGAAAAATAATTTCTTCATTTCAAAGATTTGCCCTGGGTATCATTATGTGATCTTGGTAATGATCTGAGAGAGGAGATTATATAGCTGAAAAATATTTGCATTTTTGTGTGAGATTTCACAAAAACTTCATAATCTTGTGTGAAACAATCTCATGCAAGACTACAAAACTCTTGCAGGCTTTTGAGATCTTGGAAGATTATTACTTTAATGGGAACAGGCACCTGAATGCCCATAAATATTTCATGCTTGATTCCTGGCCGGTTTTAAAGACTTTCATAATAAAGTACAATATTTGGACTATTTGAATCTTCTAAAACAAATGGTCTCACTTACTGACTTATATTTTCATCTGGAATTTTCTACTATAATGGAGGATGCTATTCTAAAGTATCATGGAAAGCAGATTTGGCCAAAATGTCTCCACATACACAGATTGAGGATATGGAACACTGTCTTATGAATTGAACCCTATTTGGTGACATTAAATCTAAATTTATAAGCAGTATTCTAGGATGCTGTTTGTGTTAGATGCAGAAACAATATATTATTCATTGGCAGATTATTAATGTTTACTGTTGTTGTCAATAAAGAAAATAAGACCAGTTTTCATTGGTATGCTGAAGGAACCTATTATTTAGGATTATACATCATGTTTTCTTTTATTTAATCAAATGTTCTATGGAATGTTGGAAATATTTTTGTTATAGTTTATAGAGCCAAGCTTGACTTGAGGGAGGCTTAATTTTTATACAATTAAAATGCTAACATATCACTAGAAGTTTTCAAGAGAAGATCGGACAACTACTTGTCCAGGATGGTATAAAGTTTCCTGCCTTGGCTCCAAGGTTGCTTTCAGCCCTGCAATTCTATGATTCTATATAAAATGCACAAGCGTTTGCAATATAAGAAGACAGGCAAACATAGTTAAAGCTCCACCAAAAACCCAAATGTTTTTGGATAGGAAATAATACTTGCACCAAAAATATATGGAATGTGCAGTGGTACTAGCGGTTAAGATGCTGGGCTTGTCGGCTGGAAGGTCGGCAGCTAATATTCAAGACCCAAGAGCTGCTGCGTAATGGGTGAGTTCCCGTTCTTTGCCTAGCTTCTTCCAACCTCAGATGCATGTAAAAGTGCAAGTAGATAAATAGGTACTGCCTAATTAGATGGGAAAGGTAACAGCATTCCATGCGCCTTGGCATATAGTCATGCTGGCGACACGACTACAGAAGCATCTTCAGACATGCTGGATCTTCAGCTAGGAAATGGAGATGAGCACTTGTCCCTAGAGTAAGCCACAACTGTCAGGGGAAACTTTTACCTTGTACCAAGTATATACACTTCAACTCCCAGAATTCTCAATAATGGCCATGCTTGACAAGAGAATTCTGGGTATTGAAGGCCGTTTATCAGGAATTTACCAAAGTTGGAAAAAACTTATGTAAAATAAGGATTTTTGTTGTCATAAATTTAAAAGAAGCCAATAAGACAGACATGTTATAGGAATTGGGTAAGGAAGAGAAGAGCCAAATATATAGAGAGATAATAGTTAAGGTCTTAAACTAAGGCCTTAAAA
The DNA here is from genome assembly GCA_032468055.1 of Acrochordus granulatus. Taxonomy (NCBI): domain Eukaryota; kingdom Metazoa; phylum Chordata; class Lepidosauria; order Squamata; family Acrochordidae; genus Acrochordus; species Acrochordus granulatus. The sequence continues at coordinate 197,431 of JANHZU010007865.1, read as the reverse complement.
TTCGGAGTGTACCTCCAGACACATCAGAAATAATTTATTCAATGGATTGTCATTGTCACTCAATTCAATTTACCCCCCAATGTTGTTGCTGTGGAAAAAAATGGGATTATTTGGCATACTACCCTAAACTCCTTGATATACAGGGGTATAAGTTTAAATAAATAACCATGCAAGCAGAATGCATTTGGATCCACTGAGAGGCCAGATTCACATAACAAGTATGTGATTCACTTAATGACTGTGGCAAAAAAAAGTTGCAAATTGAGTGCAATTTATTTAATGACCACATCATGTAGCAGTGGAAGTTCTATCCCACTTGTGGTTGTAAGTCAAGAACTACCTCTATAAAGATCTGTAGGTCACATGATGAGATGGAAGTGGATTTTCCTGTGAATCCTATGAATGAATTTTCACTTACAGATAAGAATTATCAGTCATTTGCAGTCCTTCTGCCATAAAGGGAAAATATCATTACTAAACCTGCATTACATGGTTACATTAGTTCACTCACATTAAAAAATAGTCTTATTAAGAGCATAGAAATGTTGCAGTTTAAACATTTGCAGCATTAGTCTCTTGCTATAATGGAAAGAGAGGAAATTAAAGTCCATTCTTTTATAAAAGCCTGTGAGACTAACCTACAAATTTATTGATTTTAAATATTTTTACCCACTTTTCTACTTAAAAAGCACTCAGGGCAGTTAAGATACTTAAAATATCTGATGAATAGAAAGTACACTGCTTGCATCACTCATAGATTTCCTGTATGTGTGTAAATGTGTATAAAATACATAATGAGTTTTAGAATCCCATACCAGACATTCTTGTCCATATCTTGCTGTTTAGGATCCTTTGCAGCTGCACAGCATTTATTTCAGGAAACTAAAGCAAGGGAGGCAAAATTATAGAAAATCCAAAGATTAATGCCTTTACATCTAAAAACACTAATAGGGAAGAGAACATAGACAGTCCTGTTATCATTTTTAATGGAAAAAATTTCCATCACTTTTCAAATATTTGTTTTAAGTTATGTCATACGTAATAAACAATAAAGCTTTATGATTGTCAATTTAATTAAATTTAATTTTGTCCCATCTTTGCTCCATCTATTAGACAAATATACTATATATTAAAAATATATTGTTTTAGTACATACAAACTGCCTTATACTCGGCATACTATGTCTGGGTTGCAGAAATCTCAGTGGCTCATAGATGGAAACCAAATGTTCAGATTTTCTGTACCTTTACTGTCATCTGTTGGTCCTACTGATTTTTTAGTCCACATGTACTAAGCAAGACCACTGATTATCTGTTGCTGTACATTCACCAAGAACTAGTTATGTCTGTCAGGATTTCAGGCTCACCAAGCAGCACCCAACTTGTCTGTTGGGCCTGACATCTTTCACTTCCCAATGTGGGGTAGTACATTTATAGTACTCTGGATTCAGCGATTACATCAAACAATTAAGGGTCACTGATATTTGACACTGGAGAAGAACTATAAGTATTTCTTATAACATACAGATGTTCAAGAAGTTAATAATCAGCAAGGATGTGGTTCACATTTCACACTAAAACATGGTTTATTAATCATGGTTAACCAAAATTGGTTGGGTTCATACAACACATTAAGCCACATATCTATGTGGCTTTATGTAAAACATAAGGGTTAACTTCGCACAGCAGAGAAAACCAAATGAACCACTTTATGATTTAGTTGGCTGTGCAAACTCAGTTAGTGTGTATGTTCTTTAATTAGTAGCTACAGATCAGCAGATAGGTACCAAGTGGAAAGCCATATTTCTAGTTTTTTCCCCCATGGAACTGTTTTTGGTCAGACTTTTGTTAGAAAAGAAAATGCATGTTCAGGTATACCAGAAAGGAATACTCACTTGATCAAAGTACTTAGAGAAGAATTCTTCCCTGTCTTCATGTTTATCAACTATTTCCTATAAAGAATAAAACAAAAATTTATAAGGATGGACCAATATAATTTGAGAGTTATAAAATAAGTGTAATATATGCAATAACTTAGCCAGAAGCATTATGGTGCTTTACTGACTACAGATATACTTCTGAGCAAACCAAATATAGAAAAATTGCTCTCCTATCCAGTAAAGACACTTGCCTATGACACTGATATTGTAAGTGACGTCAATATTGATATTGCACATAACAATATTGTTGGGTGAGCATTCATCATGTGAAGAATATCCAAATCAGCCTCTACCTCAATGTTTCTCAACCTTGGCAACTTTAAGATGTGTGGACTCAACTCCCAGAATTCCCCAGACAGCATTCTAGGAGTTGAAGCTCATATGTATTAAAGTTTTCACCTAACCCTAACAATGAAGAAGGGATACAGGCTTCCATTAAAAGATCTCTGCTGGATGTAACCAAAAGCCTACTCAGTTCTATATCTTGTTTCCCACCATGGTTTCCCAAATGACTGAGTACACAATGAAGATACAAGAGCAATAGTCTTTCCCTACTGTTGCCCTTAGCAATCTGTATCCCAACATATTTATTAGACTAATAGCCCATTTTTCCTTAGGAGTTCAAGGCAGTATACATAATACTCCCTTTTCCTTTTTTCTTACAGCTACAATATGTGAAGTAAACTGGGCTAGTGGTTGGCTCCAAATTAATCAATCAGCTTCCATGGCTAAAGATGGACTTGAACCTGGGTCTCTTCAATCCTAGTCCAACATCACATGACACTGGCTCTCAAATTCTAATTATCCCTGGATTTGGATCTGTTCAATGTATCCATACAGAATATGGAGAGAAGCAAAAACTATCCTATCCTAGAGACATTATTGATTCTCCATGAATGTGTCTAAGCATACAAGACAGCATCTAAGTCATGAAGTTCATCACATTTTGTGCCTGCCAACTTAACAGTTAAACTGTGTGCTGCACAAAGTGCTTCAAAACATTAGCAGCTTCTGAATCACTTTGTCATATTCTGCAATATGACAATAATAGTTGCCTCTTTGATTCATATAATGCCTTCAGCCTCTTGAAATCCCTCCTTTCTGATCATGCCCCTAAAATTTGGCAACAAAATACAGCTCATTTTCTTTTTTAAGTGAGATCTTAGCTTCAAAAAAGTTGCCCACCTTTGGTGTAAAAGCACATGAGATATGGATCCCAACAGTACATACAGATAAAAAGGAATCCCTTTGACAGATTTTAATGTTGAAACAGATGAACAGAGAAAGACGTATTGCCTTAAACTTCAAGGTGAAAATCAGTGCTGGGTTTAAACAACTTCATTGCCTCCTCAAACTTGGACAGAAAGCATGCCAGGAGCCCTTCCCCATCCTTTTAAATCTGAGCTTAAATGAACTTAATATGCTGTTTTCAACAGCAGTCTGTTTGTCCATCCTATCTTAGCCAAGCTTAATAAGAGAAGGTCCACGTGTTTTATGTCCCCATGGCATTTAGCCAGTGCATTCTCAAGATTTTCCTTCTTGATCAGCTATTATGGTCTAACTCAAAAGAAATATTCACTGCACATGAGTGATGAAGGAGAGATCTTCTGTTGCCATTTCCACATTATGAAATGCTATGAGTTATATTTCCTTTCCCTTCTGCTACCCTTTAAAAGCACAACACAAGGACAGCTTCATCGCTCTTACTTTTTCTTTAATTTTTATTCTGACATTTAAGTGCCATGAGTGACAATCAGAATCCATTTGTAAATTTAGCTTGCTGATGGCCTCATCCACCATTCAGGTTATGCCTCTGAGAGCAGTTAAGCAGGAAAAACAAGAAGTGAAGTGAAGTAGTAGCTATATGGCATGATTCCTAATCACATCTCACCTTTAAAAGGACACAGCTTGAATCTCCACCTAATTCACTTAAAAAGAAAAAGAAAGAAACCACCATGAATATTGGAATGATAAAGTGAGTATCATGATTTATCTAAACTGGAATTTCCATGCTAGTAGTTATTTTATCTTGCTCAGAAATACATTTTGTATTCAGAGTTTTAGATTTAAATAAAAATTATTATTAAAAAGAGCTACTTCATAAAATCCACATATCTGAAGGACATGATGTTCTAAGTTTTGGCTTCTCTGTGATTTGACTTTGCTTGAAGACCAGTTCAACCAACAGCACCATCCATTTCTGACAGGAAATGGAAGCTCTCCCAAGAAATTACTATCAGAGAGAAACATTCATATATCCTGTGTTCTATTCACAGTATCCTAAAAAACACTATTTTTATGGTGGAATTATGTGGGAGAAGAAAGAGCTGAGCCAGGGAAGGAGCTGTGTATCAGGGAATCAGTCTGCAATCTCATTGCATCCTTAAGTATAAGAAGCTCAGGCCCTCCTGAGAACCATTGAACTTTATCTCAGAAGTGCAGGTGTTAAGTGGCCAGTTGGACAAATTCTTGTAATTATGCAGGACCAATAAATCTGTTAGCTTGAACTTCACTGTCTGGGCCTAGTCCTTTGCATCTGACAAATTCACTGCATGATGGAAACTTTTTTAAAACCACATGTAGACAACACACACATTCACAAACACCATTTGTTTTCTTTTTCCCATATAGAACTATGCAAGAAACCTATTTAATAAAATCTGTAGTAGAAAGAGACTTTAATTTTGGCCCTTTGCTACACCAAGAGAAGGTCTTGATCAGGATTTATAAGAAGAGCCACTGCTTTTTTAACAATCTTGATGAAAATGGTACTGGAAATAAGAGCACTTGTAATTTGTGTATATTCTATTGTTTTTTTTAGAACAATCATAATAATGACACATGAATCAAGAAACTGAGAGTGCAGTACAGGGGAAAAATCAAGTAGAAGCATCAGTAGCCTAAACTCACCTAGCAATCTTCATAAGTAATTTTTGAGAGCCATAGGTGACCCAGGACTTACAGGTTGCCCATGTAACCTGATGCAGATGAGTAGTAGTAGAAGCCTAATTGTGATAGATCAGCAAATCTTTCTATTCCTTCTTCAAATTGTCTTGGTAAAGTGAAGAAAGCTTTGGATAACCACAGTGGATTGTATTTCAAAGCACGTTGATTTCCATTATTATTCTAAATCAATTCCTCATTTTAGAACTCTTTTACTTTGGCATCCACATCCAGATGGCAGATCTCTGGGTTTTATAAAGCGCACACAATTTCATACAGCCCTGAAATCTGCATTGAAATGTCTACTGGTTACCTAATTACCAACATCAGTATGCCTTGTACTTCATTCATCAGGACATTTGAAGAGAATAAATTATAAATTTGGTGGAAAAGAAGATAAAGGGAAGCAAAACTAAACAGGGAGATGCAGATATTTTGCTGGAAACACACAGGCTGAATTAAAACCAGAAGTCCAGTTGCTAGGATGGTCTTTGCAAACTAAGAAAGGAGTACTTACTGCAAGCTGTGCTTTCTAGAGAAGATTCGCAAGATGAACTCTGATTCCTGATTTGGTTCCAAGGTAGAAGGAACCACCACATAAGTCCCAGGAGGAAGACGGAAATCCTGAGTCACTTCCCGATCATTCACAAAGAGTGACTGGCTCAAAGGTGCATTCCAGATGAAGAAAGCAGGAGGTAGCTTTTTATTATTATCACAGGACTGAAAGAATAAACAAAATAAATCTCATAAATTATAAACTTGAGAGTTTTTAAAAAAGTAAGAGAAGGGAGATGAATGTTCACAAGTTCATGCTGCTCACAATGTTGGTTCAGGCTGTAATACCAAATATATATACCATCCTCTTCCTGTAATAAAAACAGATGCTGGAAAGTATTTCTATATATTTCTAGATGAAATGCAATATAAAAACCACACTAAAATGTTTGAAAATAGTAAAGTGCAGGTCTGGCAGATTTTCGGTGGGGATGATCAGGCTTCTCTCTTTCTCCTGGCCTTTTTAGTGCTATTGCCTATGACTAGAACATTAGTCAAGCCAGCCTCCCCACCAAAATTCCAAAATGCACATGAAATGTTTTATAGATATTAACCTTCTATGGCTGAAACCAAAAAAACTTTTGAGCCATTCCACTTATCTCCCCATGTTCTTCTTTCCTCAGTTCCCATTTATTTATTTATATCCCACCTTTATAAACAACTCAAAGGCAATGAATACAGTGGAGCCTCACAAGACAAGACTGATCTGTTCCGGAAGAACGCTCTTGGTGCGAAATGCTCTTAAAGTAAAACAAGGTTTCCCATTGGAAACAATGGAAAGTTGGATGATCCATTATATACTCCCAAAAATATTCACCAAAAAATCATTTTCAACAGAATTTGATGTAGAAATGATTGTCCCTAACATCTAAAACAAGTATCAATGATTAACACACAATATAAAGCAGAAATAGAACAAACTAACCAGCACTTACGGATCTGCTTCCAACCACGGGGCAGCATAGGCAGAAAGCACACACATGCACGCTTGCCGCCTGTACGGCAGTGGAGTAAACCATGTGGCATTTCCTGAATGGGAAATACAGAGCACGCTGACTGATGACACATAAGGTATCGCGCGAAGTTTGCTTGTCTTGTGAGTTGCCGTTCAGCCAGGGGAACAAATTTTATTAAATTTTTTTGCTCGTCTTGTGAGAATCTCGTTGTGTAACATGCTCCATTTCTCATTCTGTAACTATCCTTAAAAATCTTAGAAGCAAAGGGGCTGTGATCATTTCTGGATTCATAACCAAGTATTAACTCCCTCCTGGAATTGCCAAATTGTATAAATTGTCCGGGGATGATTATTTATTGGTCAAAATAGCTGTTACATGGTACTGTTCTACCTGTAATCTACACTGAAATTCTGGTCAAACTTCCAATTTTTTTTTGTAATTCATCCTTTTTCCAAAATCTTATCAACTCCAGTGCATGCTCAAGCCTGCTTTGTAGTCAAAGATAGGTGTTAGAGTCAATAAAAGCTCTCAGCATGTTGGCCAAATGCAAACCCTAGGTTTGTTTACTCACCTCCACACAGTCAAGGAAAGTAGAATCCAAACACTTTATTTCTTCATAGAAATAAACGGACACCTCAGCAGAAGTAAAAGGACACCTCGTTGACAGCGTCATCAAAAAGGGAGTTTCAAATCATGTTTACATTAAGCTTTTAAACTGTTTGCACAAGGAATCATAAGGCTGTAATTTCATTCATCGGCCACTTGCCACTTCCTAGTTTAATTTGCTGCATGCACAATCCCATGTAGCATCCTAGGATATTCTTCGCATGATCTCTATAATGCTCATCTAAAGGAGTAACTGAACAGGGAAGAGCAGCTTAGTTGCCAGAGAGCTTGCGAGGTACGACACTGCAGCCCAGAGAG